>WOGO01005985.1:0-12051 GCA_015342085.1 Leptinotarsa defecta
GTTAATCCTTAGCTCGCACAAGTTTCGACTTCTGAGGGTTGTCGTTCGTAGGGGTGCGACGGCTGGTTAACGGAAGAACAGATTTTAAACAGATTTTTAAAAGCCCACTCGTAACAACTATTTTCATATGAACATTTTACATGAACGTGTTGTGAATCCTATGTTAAAAGGTAAGACCTCGGTAATCCTTGGCTCGAACAAGCTTAGACTTCTGAGGAATGTCGTTCGTAGATTAAACAGATAGATTGACTCAAACAAAAAACATTTTGGGAATTTTCCTTATTTTATGGAGAAGTAGAAAGCCAAAATCTTTTCTTCCAGAATGTATTGTGAATATTTTTGAAATTCTGAAAAAAAAAGAAAGTGAACATACGGATTCTTCTTGTTTTCAGAAAAAAATGTGATGAATATTATCCCAATATTCGGGGGCTGTTGATTTTGCACTTTCACTTCCTTAGGTGTAGCCTTAGTAAAGTATTCTCCTCTAAGAATTAGAAATAAATATACTACTTTCAATGACAATATATTCAACTTTCCCTTTGTACAGTATATTGAGTGGATTATACAAAGTCGTATTCTTCGATAATCGCAATCAATTGCGATTTTTTTTTGAGGATAAATGAAAAATAAAGCTTACTGAAAACGTAAACTAATGAAGCAATTTCAGAAATGTGTTTTTGTTTCAATAATACTGAAATAAATAGAATCGCCGTTAATTTTTTGTGTTTTTATCTCATGATGAACAATAAAATGCCCGTATACTTATTCAATTATTTACATTTGGTTGTTGTTTTTGAATGTGTATTATATTGTCAGGATAACCCAATTTTGAAAAATTTATTTTGTTTCTTTATCAATATGTTGTGTATTTTTTAACAAAAATTGCAAATTACAAATTATTTTGAATATTTTTCAGATTTTTTTTTTCATCCGTTGTGTAAGTTTTCTCAATTTTTTGTCGTTCAATAGTACTATAGCCTTATACAGGAAATAAAATATATTACTTGCAATGAACGATATTTCATTCGAGCAAATTTCTTACCATAAGACTTCAAAAATGAAGGTTGTCTTATAAGTTTCTGATGACAAAGTTCATAAAACATGAGGTCAGATTTGTCGCCGTTTTCGAGTAACTTTTAATTAATGAATTGTACAAGAAACATTGTTTTTTATATATTTTTTTAAAACCCAAGGACGTTTTTGATGATTTATTTAAGAATTAACTAGGAGGATTACTGAGCTTTCATTTCATTTGCAATATGTTCGTTACAATTCTAGGGTTTTCAGAAAATCTTAAAACTTATTTCTCCAAGCAAAAGTGTCTCGCTCCTTCTGCTCGATCAAAATACGTCAGGTGGAGATAACAAATGACTCAATCTAGGTACCTACCAACAAAACACAATTCATGTTTGAATTTGGACAGGCTTGCTTCTTGCCTCCCTAACACTGAACAGATAGCCAGTTGCTTGCCTGCCTATGAGCAGCAAATAGTTGTGTAAGGACCGATAGCTTTCAGCACCAGTTTGGTATTACTTCATTGGCTGGTATGATGAGTGGAACATTTTTTTATCTATTAGAGTTATCTGGAAGATAAGGAAGGGCAACAATTTTTGTGAAACCATCCGAATACGTGGTTTCAGTTAGATGGCGCGGTAAAAGAAGATGGAAGATGATGGCGGATTCACTTGGCCACCTTGGTCTCTGGATCTGAACCGTCTTGATTTTTCTACATGGGACGTATGTCTATGAACGATCTTGTGATAATGAATAAGGATTATGAGAATTAATTCATTACGTGGTGCAAAAAAAAAGAAATAATTTACAAGCATTAAGAAACTTCCAAAAGAAATAACTAGAAATAAGTTTATTCGACGCTGTAGGCTATGTTTCGGAGCATAACCAGCTTCGAGCATTTATTGTATATATTTGGCTTAAATTATGTATTTTACTCCTTTAAGTTTTTATCGAAAGTATGGTAACCCCATTAAACCAACATTTTTTTCATTGTTATAAACTAATTAAATATTTATGAAATGAAAATATTTATGATTTAAAATACAAATTACATTAAAAAACTCAAGTAACAAAATGATTTGCTTAAAAAATCGTTGTTTTTACTCAAAGGTATACATTTTTTGACTGTGATGTCTTGAGATATACTTTAAATTATCGATAGTTTTCAAAGAACAGAAATTTACAAAATAAAATAAATCAATTTTATATAAACCCTGAAATTTTTACATACCTAGTTACTGCGAATGAAAGACCAACAATCCCGGTATTTATAAAAATTAAAAATGTCCTTGGGTTATTAAAATATATTTTGTAACAAAAATAAGACTTTTTTTTAACACAAAAACAAAAACTACTGGAAAACGGTGACGAATCGGACTTAATACACGAACAGTAGTTATTGTTCATTTAATATGAACTGAGATTACTACATTCTTTTCACAGACATTTGCGCCCCTGGTTGAGATGGAACTACGGCTTTCGTCAATTATTCTACTGAGAAAACATTACAAAATTATATATTTCAACTTGAAAGTAAAAATCTCAAAACAATAAAAAATAAATTTGCTTTGGTGGTATATTCATTAGTAAAAGGTTCCTATGAAATATTTTTTGTTCAGGTTGTTATCGAAATAGACTCTTATCGTCTTTGTTACAATTGATAACGTAGTTATCTGGTGATTTATCTAAAAGGATAAGTCGCCATTTCCTGTCATTATTTCCAGAAATATATAAACGTTTGGTTGTTTTCATATTGGTTGTTCCTTTGGAACAGAAAGTTATTTACATAAATTACTCATTTTGTAAATATCAGATTGATTTTTGTTTATTTTACTGTTATTACTGTTTATGGGCATCGCTAGCTTTCCTACAATTTCTGTCAAAAGTATATATCTTCGAACAACTCTGTCTAGAGGTAGAAAGAAGATAAAAGAGATTCAATTAAATTCAGTTATAGACAAACAAAAAAACTATTGCCATGAAATATTTCACACATACTACTCCTCTTGAATTTCAGCTCGTTTATTTATTTATTTCATGTATACTACACCAGATTTATAACCAGTTTGAATATTTTGTCATCTCGAATTTTAGATTTTGTTTTAAAATCTTTTGAAATGGATCACGGTCAGATGTTTTTCTTTCCATATATTTGAATACATCTCACAATTTTCTTCCTGAATATATCAATAATATAACCTGAAAATTGAAATTAGACTGGAAATAACATTCATTAAATTCTCGACATGCATCCCAGCCTTTAATTTCAATAATCCTACATACATCCCATCATTTTTCGATTTGATGAACACCTATGAAAAATGTATCGAAAACATCTTATTGGAAGAAGGAACTTCCGACTTTCACGTTTGTGATTTGTGCTAGATTGATATACTTGAATTTTTGATAAAATAGTGGTAAATATATTTCGCAATTCAATTTTTAAAGAGTCAAACCAAAAAATGAAGTAATATTAAAACAGGTTTTGAACCAACATTCATAGAACAAATACTCAGGTATTCAGTAAGTATGATGGAATGTGATTATTCCATAAATAATTCACAATTGTTTACCATTTGCCCTGCTTTTATTGGGAAATATTATTACTCAATATAACCCTTAAACTATATATTTAGTTAATTTCATTTAACTGAAAATAATGAATATATTATTACTAACCTTTTATTCGTCAAAATTACTTGGCAAGGTCACCAGGTGAGAGAAAGTAAGTATATCCCTCAATTTAACATCCAACTTTATAGTCAAGAAACCACCAAATAGTATTCGTGTCAATTCGTAGACAGGTAAAACCGAGGGTAGAAGACGTAGATTGTCGATCCCTACTGATGACAATAACATTTGTAAGGGGGTATTTTAGAATATCTTATGAGGACAGGAAATAAAAAAATATCAAATATACTTTACTGAAAATGAAAATTGGAAATTTCAATTAAACAAAATTGAACATGGATTGAAATCAGTGAAAAAACAACAAAAAATTACTCTAGGTGAAAACATTTCTCAATAACCAGACACATTCTAGCATTAGTGAAAATAGATTCCATCTTCTATGTTTAACGAACACTATTGTTGAATTTATAAAAAGTGGGTTGAATTGACTTTATGTTGTGCCGAATTATTTCTTTACTAGTTGGAGAACTAGTTTGATGTATCTATATCGACATGTACGTCTACTTTATTTGTGAAATGCTTCACTGAATAGTTTTAGGTGAAAGTGAGAAGATTCGTTTATTTTTAGTTTTCTATTTGTTCTGAAATTTGTTCCTTAATGTTGTATTGCGATAACAATGGATCATAACTTATATTAATGACAACGATATTACCTAGTCAAATTCTTCAGATACCTAAATGTAAGTAGGTACTAGTTCTGTATTCATTTCTGCGTTAAAATTTAGTAGTGATTCTGCAGAAAAAATTTGAAGATTTAGACGTTAAATTGTTCCACAACATATGTATTTCAAATATAATATCATAATACACGATGAACTTCGTTTTAGGTAACAATATGAGAGAACGGAAATAGTTCAAACAGCTGCAGTTGTTGAATACATAAAATCAATTAGATAAACAGTTAGCCCTCGGGTTAGCGGGTTTTATTAATATTTCCATTTCAAGTGGCTATGGAAACGTTTTCTTGAAAAGGTCAAAATCAGAGCTGTGTATTTGTCGAGGGTGCCCATACAAAATTTTTCAAGGAGGTCTTAGACCATGGAGTTTTGAATTTGGAATTGATTTTCCACTTACGCTGAAAATAATTTGAATTGTAAAAGATTCCAATAGATCATGCAAAATATTGAATGACGCATAATAAAATAAGTGAGAATTGATCCAGAAGTTGCAAAATAGAAATAGTTCTTTAGAATTATCGAAACTTATTCAAGAAGGGCTAAGACCGAGGATATTTGAATTTGAAATTGTTTTTTAGCTTGCAAAAATCTAAAACTAACTGATTTCGATACCTCATTCAGAATGTTAAATGAAGTATTATAAAACAAGTGACCAATGACCCAGAAACCGCAAAATTAAGAAGTAGTATGTTAGACTTACCTAGAATTTTTCAAGGAGCGCTGAGTTTTGAATATGGGAATAAAATTGTTCTTTTATTCTGCAAAAATGTGAAAACTGAACTCTTAATTGACTCCAATACCTCATTCAAAATGTCAAATGAAGTTTTATAAAACAAGTGACAAATGATCCTGACGTTGCAAAATGAGAAATACTCAAAAGTAGGACTGGAACATCTGGCGTCGAGAAGAGTGTTGCAGTTCTGGTGTTTGATAACAGTGCTTGTTTTGAAGGTAAAAAAAAGTTCATACAAACATAAAAATGCATTGTTTCCAAGATACAATATCGTTTATTTTTATTAACATTCAATGTAAATATTCATTACCTGATTTTAGTGAAATTTGGCAATGATATTGTTATATAGGAATTTAGGCTTTCACGGCTGGCGTCGAAGTTTTGGCTGGTTTCCGGGTTTTTGGTTACAATCTCCTGACGTTTCAACTGCAACTACGGCAGTCATCTTCAGTAACATGCTCGAAGTATTCTTCTTGACGTATCAACTGTTTCATTTGATACGTCAAGAAGAATAATTCGACCACGCCACTGAAAATGACTGCTACAGTTGCAGTTGAAACGTTTGGATATTGTAACCAAAGATGGCCACGGCAAAACCAGGAAACCAATTAAAACAATATTTTCATTGAAGAGAGATTAGCCATAAGTAATTAGATACAAATACAGTTCAGCCAATAATGTTTGACCAAAAAAAAACTGGTCATTACGTTTCTTATAATATTTAATTTCAAGTTAGGGAAAACACGTAAAAATAGTTATTTATTATACAATGGAAAAAAGTATTAGATTTTATCGAGGTTGTGTTGTCTCCCGATGCGCGAAGCGGAGGGAGACAAAAAATCGAGAGGTAAAATCTAATATTTTTCCCATGTATAATACACAATTTTTTTCAGTGACGGAAAAAACGACGATTTAATATTGAAAAATTGAATTTTTACCTTAACTTCCGTGAAAAAAGTATTCATTTTTTTCCCGGGGAAAAAAGTAATTTCATAAAAAGTAACATTTTGTTACCTGTCATCAGAGATAAAATGTCAAACTTTTTTCCCCTCACAGAAAAATAAACCTTTGGTATTTTTTGATTCGTTGTCGTTGCTTTGTCTTCCAGAAAAAATAAAATGAAAACGAAAAGAGGATAAAAATAACTAATGCAGTATTCAATAAAAAAGCAGAAACTAATTGCGATATTTGCCATTTGTCAAGTTACATTTATTGTTGTGGTTCAACAGATATTTATGATAATATTACGTGATACAAAATAAACAATGTCAAAAAGTCGCCAAATTAGAGGGGGTTTTTCTCTTCCAGGTAACTGGAGCAATTCGAAATTTGTCCATCGTTGCTCAGCTTCATTTCAATTCAATTCAGTTTGTCCCAAGAAACAATAAATGCTTATAATTAGGGACTGTAACTAACTACAAAGTATAATAAAATAACAGAAATAAGATATTTTACAATGAACACATAACACCTTGAAAAAAAAATAAAATGCAGTCAAATAATGAAATTGGTTACAGAAAGTATATGTTGAAAATGAATTCAAGTGTAATGGAAATAAAATGCAAACTATGAAATTCCCCTAACTAGTTTTTTTTTCAATTAATACTCAAATTTTGTAATGGAATAGTGCTTTTAAATTTTCTCTGGAATTGATCGTGATATATCGACTTTTTTCCAAAATTTGTTTGTATCTTAATTTTTGACAGTGATTTGGTTTGTCTTGTGGCATGATTGTGAATATGTCCAATTCGAATAAAATTTAAGTTTGATTTCTTTGTATTATTTTGAACAGAATTAATTGAGCAGCTAATTTTGAGTTTATAGAATGAATTCAAGTCCAATAAATAGATAGGTTTATATAACTTCAATGTTGGTTCCAAATATGGTAATTTATAAATACTTCTTATTATTTTGTTTGGTAAGATTTTCCGAGGTTTGATTATAGATTTACTTGCTGTTCCCCAAACAGAAATAGATAATGCAAATGTGGATAAATGAGACTGAAATATATATTTTATTTTTTTTCAAAGTATAATATTTCTAATTTTGTAAAGAATTCCAATAAGAGTCTAATTTTTTCAATATGTTTGTATGTTCAATAGAATTTTGATCAAACATAATCGAATTATTTGAACTATTAATTAATCTCAGGAAATATTCATATATGAACATTTATTGAAGTTGAGCCTCATCTTATATTTATAATTTAATTTAACCATCCAATTTTAAATTGGCTAGTGAATATAAATAAAGAAAGAACAGGACCAAGGATGGATCCTTGGGGTACACCACGAGTTATATTTTGAAGAGAGCTTTTTTTATTACCTATATAAACATATTTTCTTCTATCACACAAATAATTTTGAAACCATTCTGGTTTACCTATTACCTATTCTAACGAAATGATGATTAACTGATGCTTCATAGATTTCAAACGGATCATCAATATTCATACCGTTCA
This sequence comes from Leptinotarsa defecta, assembly GCA_015342085.1. Lineage (NCBI taxonomy): Eukaryota > Metazoa > Arthropoda > Insecta > Coleoptera > Chrysomelidae > Leptinotarsa > Leptinotarsa defecta. Next base: position 7,577 of record WOGO01005985.1, read on the forward strand.
GACAACTTTCAAAGAATATTACTGGAGTTTTTTTCCCCAACACCAAACCGTTATTTTTACCCCTCGACACGTGTTTCGATCACCAAGTGATCATCTCCACGTGTCGAGGTGTTGAAATAACGGTTTGGTGTTGGGGAAAACAACTCCAGTAATATTCATTACTACACCAATGGTTTCAAACAGTGAATCACGAGTTCAAACTTTCAATTTTTTCATTCTTATTAATTGAATTATTCAGTAAAGAATTTATACCTTTCCACATAAATTTTGGGGTTGGGTTGCTTGATTCTTTCTGGCATTATTCATATTTTTTATCTCGAATAGTTTTTTTAACTGATTTATTCAAAAAGTTATATTTTTCAAAAATATTTTGAATTAGGGATAATTTTTATTGAAGAATTTATTATGTTCCTTAATCAATTTTGCCAAGTGATTATCAAACCATGGCTTTGAATTTTTCTTACGAGTGTATTTTTCTGAAGCATCATCGAGATTTGGATGAAGGTGAATTGTATTCTCAAGGTCAGCCAATTTTTATTTAAGAATTTGATAGTTGAATATTTTGATTTTGAGATATTAGTTGAAATATTTCTCATTTGTCGAGTAGACTGAGATAAACATGTTTGTTTCACATTTTTTTGGAAGATTATACATAATAGATTTGAACAACAAAACAGTGTTTCTATATGTATAATTATTAAGGTAATATTGAACTAAAGTCATTTTTTCTTTTTTTGGAAATCAAAGTTTTTCATCGACCTTCTTTGGGTATTTTCACCTTTCACAATCGAAAAAGATAGAAATTGTATTGCGAGAACTTTATACACGTGTAGAAAGGGCAAACTTTTTAGATCACCCCGATAAGTTACTGCGTTAATTCAAAGCATTTTTCACAAAGAAAAATTGTCCACTTACCAGTATACAATAATCTTGCCTATAAAAAAGGAAATTATATAGATACTTATCTTAACGTTTAGAAATGAAGAGAATCAGTGAAGAGAAAACTGTTAATGTACTTATATTTCTTTCAGTTCTGAAGACTGAGGAAGATTTTAGCCTCCGAAACGTTAAGATATCTAAATAATTTCTCAGCTGACAGGACTTGACTAGTAGAATAGTAGTAAACTTTGTAAAATATGTAAATTCGAGATGTCCGCAACTATAAAATGACGGATTACATACTTTTCCAAAACTATCCCAATATGGGTATCAAATAACAGCTTGACTAGTAGAATAGTAGTACAATCTGAAAAAGATACAAATTCAAGATGGCCGTAGCTACAAAATGGCGGATTACATATTTTTTCAGAACTACCACAATATGGGTATCAAAAGACAGAGCTTGACTAGTAGAATAGTAGTACACTCTGAAAAAGATACAAATTCAAGATGGCCGTAGCTACAAAATGGCGGATTGCATATTTTTTCACAACTACCTCAATATGGGTATCAAATGACAGGACTTGACTAGTAGAATAGAAGTACCTACACTTTGAGAAATATGCAAATTCAAGATGACCGCAGCTTCAAAATGGCGGATTACATATTATCTGGTAATACAGAGGCACTAAAAGAACTAAACAGAATGAGAAGAATTGAGTAACAAAATTATAAACTAAAAACTTGAAAATAAAATAAGTGAAGAAAAATTATGATAAACGGTTTCTTCGAAAAAAAAAGATATAGAGTAATAAAAAATAATTCAGAAGGCCCTAGGTAGCAATCATCAAACCTCTCGCCTCAGCAATCTACGGTATTGATCAGATAAAAAAAATCGTTTACATAATTACTTAGGATACACCTAACGATTTATTATTTTTTTATCAGATCAATACCGTAAATTGCTGAGGAGACTGATGTGACGACTGCTACCTGAGATCTTATTAGGACCTACTTATTTCTTAGTTTTTTGTACATTATCTTCATCATAATTATATATATTTTTTTTTTTAATAAAATCGTTCAAAATAATTTTTTCACTAATTTTATTGATACACTATTCGCCTCTATATGAGTTTAGATGGAAAACTAAGATTGAATAAAATATCTTGTGGCTACGTGATGCTAGATTACAGATGAATACACGAGCTCAGACTTGTCAGCTGATATAGTAAAAGGTGACGTAGGTAGTGAGAGAGATATGCCTGCCAGCTGCAACATCGCGGGGGAGAACAAACAAGAGAACACAACTAAATGAAACAACGAGTACCCTGTGTACCTGTGTGGTTGTAACAACCAAATATCCCTTGCCAACATTTTGTAATAATTTGAACGAATATAGGTATGAACAAAATAAAAATAATCTTATTGGATACAATTGTTAGAGATTTTTTATATCTGATACTCAAAAATTATTACGAAGTTTGGTAGGTGTATATAGCTTCTCACAATATGCATTTATTATTCTAGTAAGTAGATATTTTCTTGAGAAGATAGAAATAGTCTATACCTAATATCGAGAATAGACATAAATAGCCAGGCAGTCGGATTTAATAGATTTATGTCTCTCACGGTTCCCTAAACTTTAAGGTTTGACAACCATCAACGGAAACCAATATAACAGTTCCATACACATTGATAAAACAAACAATATGCTTTACTTCAGCTAAAACCTATATGTTGTGTATTCACAGCTTTAAGTAGGTACTTTACCACTATATATAGTTGAAAATTGATACAATAGCTAATACTTATGTAAAAACCTATAAATCATAAGGTATAATAGTGAATGGTGAAAACAGTCCACAGTAACTAAATCCACATTAGCTATCAAAAAATTACTTCAGAAATCACACCAGCTGTTATTGAAATACTGTTTTTCGAAGAGAATGTAAACGACCTTGTTATCTTTAATAAAACATATTGAATCGCGTATCACACAAAGAAAAGACATGTTTGCTTACGCAACGGCCCAAGAGAATTATTAAACGGAACACATTAGGCTGTGCTACTTTCCAGTCATTTATCAGGTCACGTTAAAATACCATTGCGCACTGAACCATTTAAATGCCTTGCAACGTCGAAATGCCGTTGCACAATATACCTACCTGTTCAATACAAAGAATATTTTGATTTAATTCGGAGAAATCTGGAGTCCTTGAGGGCGACCCCAACAATTAGTTCTCTGAATGAATAGGTAGGTAGGTATGCGGGAACTATATTTGTGAACTCTTTCAAGATATTAGTTGTAATAAAATTATTCATTTAATTAAAAAATATTTGAAATTTATCCACCTACTTTACCTGGTCATCCGATAATGTCAATGCTATTTGCGTCCGACGAATCCACTACTATTTAGTCAGCTTTTTATCCAAATGAGTTGAAGAAACTAAAAGTAACAACTTTTTTTGTTTACACTGACGACGTGAATAACGTTAGGCGACTTTCCCAGTTAATAACCCTAACATCATGTTTACTATACACTACGTCTGAAGTCTCGTGTGATACTGCTCTTGTTATGAGTTATTACAATAGTTGTTGCGGAGTGGCACGTACATAGGAAGCGTGCTACCTCACTGAAGCTACCTACAGCACATCACTTTTAAGTTTATCGTCAATGATTTTATTTTCGCTCAATAACAGACCATAGGCGTCAATTATAATATTTCATGAGGTGAGAGGATAACTGATGCACACGCGTCATTTAATGAGTTTATCAGAGGCGTTTGAAAGATTTCATGATTTTCCATTTATCAAAAATCAGGTGTTCAGTTTGTCAAATATTTTCTTCATTTTAGTTAGTGGTACTTTCATTCGAACATTTTCCATTTTTCTCTTTCATCTTGCTATTTATTTCAGTTATTCTTCACTTTCCCTGAAAGAGAATATACGAATAAATTATAGAAGTTGAAAAAAAGTTATTATGCAAATAGTTTCAGAGGGAAAACTTAAATTGACAATAAAAAGGAGACTTATCTTGAAGCAAATGGTATTCGGACCAATGATGGAACAGAAGTTGCTAATAAATTTGCTTGCCACTTTGTTAGAACAGTCTCGGCAGCTATGTTTAGACATGAAGGTCAGAACATGTCAAAATTCAATGGAAACTCAATATTTTTTGAAGAAGTTAGAACCTGAACTAGTTTCAACAGTGAATGAACTAAAAAATCGAGTTGCATAGACGATATAACAATAAAAGTTCTGAAATTTGTCATTCCATGTATATCGGAAATTTTATTGAATCTTATTAATCACTCTATAATGGAAGGGGTGTCTCGAGTGTTTTCAAAACAGCTAAAGTTATTCCTATCGGCAAATATCATTATTGAGTATTACATCTGACCTTATATTGAAAAAAGAATGGCAAATAGAATTATTGTGTTTGTCGAAAAATATAAGATTCTAACCGATCAATATGATTTTAGAAAAGCTAGATCAGTTGAAAACTGCTATTGCTAGAAAATTCGAATTTATTTACAATGAAATTGATAAGGGGAAGTACGTAGTTTCAATATTATTTGATATATGATGGAAC
>WOGO01005986.1:0-12051 GCA_015342085.1 Leptinotarsa defecta
ATTTTAAGCCCTAATTTGTTTATCTACAAGATTGTTCAATCTTTCAGATAATAAATGTATATCTCTCAGCACCTGATAAATTAACACTATTTAAAAAAAATCCTCATTATTCAGTATTTCCAATTCCCAGTCAATGCTCGCCAAAAAATTATTTATGCCCATATAATCTTCATTTATGAAATCATAAAAGTATTCCTCATATTTTAGATATTCGTTTGTATAATTTTTTAAACCAAAACAAACTGCTGAGTGATGTAATGTATTTTAAAAAATTTGGTCTGATGGATCTTGAACAGATATATTAGTGAATGATGAGAATATTAAATCTAAGTAAACATTTCTTGAATTTAGATTATTGATTTTATATACATTATGGAAACTAAATGAGTAGTGCAGGTGAGTTGTTTTCTGGACAATCAACATTCAGACCAAGATCCTAATTCAACCAAAATGCATCGGGAATATTATAGTCACTACAAAGTATAATCTTGCTGAAAGAGTATTTTTCTAAAATATACTCAACGGAGCATATGTTTCATATAATTATCCACTACAGAGGAAGGATGAATATATACACCTTCGATAACAATTGTTGAAGCTCCTATTAACAATTCAACATACAGATGTTCTACATTGCTAGGAGGGATTTCGATGAACTCTATTAAGAAATGTTTCTAAGTGGCTATTAATATTCCTCCGCCTTTTTTTATCACTATTTGTTGGGTCTCTATCAAATCTGTATATGTTGAAACCCTTTTTTTTTTAATGCTAGTTATATTTTCTTTGACTTATTTATGAACAATAACAACAATAAAAATAAAAACAACAAAACAATAAAAATTAATTGGCGCTTCGGGGCGACTTCATTGATTCGAGTGGAGATTTGCTTTTTCAGCTGCAGGAAAACCCAGAAAAACCTGCAGCATCGCATCATCTGAAGATCTTGATCTGCCAATGTCCCCTCTGTCAAAAAACAAAATGTAGGGTGTCTCCAGAGGCTCCAATAGATTCAATACATCGCCAGAACACTTCGTGACACGACTATTGTCAAACTTAAACCAGTCCGTTTCTTCTTTGACTAAGGAGTAATAATGACCAAATTCAACGCCAAAACCACAGTGAACAATGGCTTCATGAATATTATAATAGTGGTCTGCTAGATTGAAGTGCTCATCTATTTCGACCCTTCGAAAGAGTTTGGTGCTTCCATCAGAGGTTGAGTCTTCTTTGAAAATCATCAGTCGGTTGGTGGTTCAAGCTCTAGTCTGAACGATCAATTTTCACTTGCTATTGTCCAGCCCGTGTTAAGAATCACACGTTAAAGGTGAGACTTCGTTAATCCTTAGTTCGCACAAGTTTCGACTTCTGAGGGTTGTCGTTCGTAAGAGTGCGACAGCTGGTTAACGGAAAAACAGATGTTAAACAGATTTTTAAAACAGAGGCACCAGATTGACTGGTGCCTCAACCATACTTGTTTTCTTATAACAGTCAGTTAGTTTGGCGCATGTTTGGCAATACAGTCGATCATCACCTGTTATATGTTTTCGCTACCTCTTGAATACTTACTACAAAGTAAACAAATGAGGATTTTTCCAGCAAAAGATTTGCAAACAATATGAGCAATAATGAACAATTTTCTTTTCTTGAGTTTTTCCTTCTTTTCTTTAGATTGATTTAGCTTATTAGCATCTTCTACACTGGAAAAAATTAGTTTCAGGGCACGGTTACCACTTTTATTCTTACGACCAACTCTGAATATCTGTTCAATATGCAAATCCTCATGAGTAACTTCTTTAACTATTTCCTTAACAGTTCACAATTGCCTTCTGCATAATGTCACAATTGCCTTCTGCATAACATTTTTCATTCTTTTTTGTATTTCATATATTTCATTTGACTGTTCTTTTTGAACTCGAGATTTCAGTTCCTCAACTTCAGATAACAACTTATCAATCTTCTTGATTAAATTAGGTAATAGTCTTACCCCTTTCAATGCCATTACCTTCAATTCAGATGCATTTAGATATGAACATTCTGTATGCATTTTGCGTTCACAACAAAGACTACTCAAGGGCAAGTCATTTCCGGTAATGTTACATTTTAAACACTTCATGGTGAAATATGTAGCTGATATTTTAGGAGTCCTAACCTGTTACTTTTTAATAACCAGTTTAAATATAAACTCTTTTTTGGCTAATAAGTTTTTGTTAGTACACATTTTTTATAGAAGTGGATGAATCATTGTTTATTGTTCACTTCAAAATAATTTCTTTGATGAATCAATTCAACTGATCATTTATACACAATTTTCACGAATATTTTGATATACAATTTGCGTTTGTAAGATGTATTAAAACCTCTTAAAAATCGATCTATTCGGAGACAGTACACACATGTGATACAGGACTCAGAATGATGGAATGTCGTGTGCTCTCAGACAAAAATTCTGTAAAATTTGTTCGTCCACTCAGTACCATGATTCCATCTTTCATGGCTGGAAATAAAGAGTCTAGTTTGCTTTGACCACTCAGAGATTTTCCAGTCTTGAATTTTCGAATTTTTTCTGGAAAACACTTCAGTTGAACATGTTTCAGCTATATCTTCTCAGCTTCTAGGATTTCCTCTACGGTTAGGTTTGGAGGAAATCTTTTTTTATTCTTTACCGTTTCAAAAATCTCAGACATCATCCAGTGGTCCTGAATAGTCTCTTCCACTTCGAGAATCATTGTATCTGAGAGGAGTTCATATTTGTGGAAAATGACAAAACAAAGCACCCACGCCGAACCGCTTGGCTACCGACCGACTTCTTTGCATGATCTACACCTTTTTGTATAGAGTTACTTTTTTGAAATTCATGACTTCCTTTCTTTCTTTGGAAGATTTCCACATTTTTTATCAAGACTGAGAAATAGAAAGCCAAAACCTTTCTTTCCTGTTGTATATCTTGTGATGTGATATTGCCTGGTTTCTATTCAAGAAGTTGTCCTTCGAACTTGGTCATGTTGTCAGTGGTTTCGCAGTTTTTTCAGAATTATGTGACATATTTTTTTTACATCATAATAAAATTGTTCATATGTGTAATCTACCCATTAAGATACTGCGTTTCTTCGTTTTTGTTCTTCAACTAATTCTCTCCTGATATTTTCGCTCTTTGCTTCTGATTGAACATAACTGCTGCCTTTTTCTTTTGTATCTATCTCAACTTTGAATAGTTGTTCTTCGAGCTGAAGAAGGTGGAAATTATCAGCTATTTTCTTTTTCAACTCTCTACGGTTTCCTTTCAGATGTTGTTCTTCCAGTTCCAGCTCTCTGAATTTTCTTTGTAGCTTCCATCTTTATCTTTCTATTACTAGAGCTATTATTTTTCTATCTAAAACCAAACAACGTCGTTCAGACAATCCGGCGTCCCTTGAGGCTCTCTTCTGAACAGAGTGCTTCGAGTGAACCTCATTTATCAGGGAAGTTGATTCGCCAGACTTATCTGCCCTACAGGTGTTTCTGGTTTTGTTCGGCTGACGAATCCTGAATTTGTTAAATGATCCTTAGTGGATATTTCGTTCTACCCATCTTATTATCAACCACGACGTCCTAGCTTTTGATAGAGGCCTATATTGAACATTTATGACAATTTCGTGTTTGAATACTTTGTACCACGCCAACGTCTTTTTGCTACAAGATAAAACCTTTCACGGAAGGTGAATTTTCCTACTTTTCTTTTCATTGCTTTCTTATAGGACAGTTTCTAAAAAAAAATTCTAGGGTTGTTGTACACGGAGGATTTTCACCCAAGGAATTGTCACGGTTTCTGTTCTGGTTGGTTATCTCCCAAGCTTTGGTTTAACCCCTCGTCTACGTTTCAAGAATATTTTTGGTATTATGGTTCCAATAGGGCTCACCTGCCCGAAGTGTACACTTCATGGTTCAGCCCGATGAATATTTGATTGCACTCAGAGAAAATAAAGCTATTGTAATATCGCTCCGCTCATCACTTCAGTCCTGGTTGGCCTGGAATTCCGTACTCAGTTTTCAAAGTGCTGTTGCCAGAGGAACAAGTTTTACTTATATATTTTTTATACAGGATAAAATCCTACCATTTAAATTTTTAATTATTAATGTACATTCAATCTAGATACACTCAGGTTAAAGTATATGTTTTTCAACGAATATATGTAACCACATAGTACTATGCGCTGGGAAATTAATTTCCTAAAATATCTTCTACCTAATCAATTAACTTCTCGAAGTATCTAATATTGAATATTATTATTAGAATTCTTATTTCTGGGAACTATTGCTCTGGAACATTTAAGAGTTATTAATATTAAATGTTTGTATGTTTTACTATGTTTTATTTATTCATTGATTAACACTCATCAATTTGATAACATCATATAGTTTTGGGTATCACAACTATTTAGTCATCACTCGGTTGCTCAACTTTCCAAGTAAGTACTCTTTGACATTTTAAAAGTTGCAGTGGCGCCCCTCCTATTTTTTGACCAGTCAATTACTGTACAATGATATACTTTTGTTTGTGCCATAGTGCCAACCGACGAAGAGCTGCCGTCTGCATTTGCTCCTTTTCATTAAATAGAAAAAGTGCTACAAGTATTCGAGAGGCCGTTCTTTCAGGAATCTGGGGAGCCATACAGATCGAAGTTTGGCCAGCAAACCCGCATGCCACACAAGGTTCACCCTTATTTTGTTGATTACTGTCCTAAAAGCGTGTTTCAAATTGTCTATTGACTTTTTCTGCAATTCAACAAGGATTATTCTCAAGCAACTAGAATATATTAACAACTGCAACATTTTCAAAGTCAATCTGATGTCATTCATCACTAGACTAACTACAAAATCGAAAACCGCTACTATGATCACGTCAATCCGCATGACAAACAGGCCATTAAGCGTCGAAGGGATGCAATTATTAGTGTAGAAAGGAAGTTAGAAGGATTCCAGTAAAGACCCCATTACATCTCGGCGTCAAAAGCTTGTTCTATTCGTGGCTAATGCGATGTGCGGAATGCTGCGGGTCGCATTACGACACACGACTGCTGACAGAGAGCTGAACTTTGAATTATACCGTTTGTGGGGTGAGATTTACTAAATTTTAATAGGCATACGTGATATATTAGTGTCATTGAGTACCTACTTGTCAACCCCGTGGATTTATTGAACATTTTTTCCGTACTTTAAATACCTATCTACTCTTCTGTTTTCCACCAGTAAATGGAAATATATAAAGTGAGATAATGCGAACAAAATGTAGTTTTCGTTCAAAAAAACCCCAGGACTCACTGATTTGGAAAATATTTTGTGCATAATTTCAATATTTCACTTTCATCCCCTTGGCAAGTCAAAATACAACCCTTGCATCTCAAATAGGATTAGGGATGAAGTGATACTCCATTTGAATGATATATCTTGCCCTGCACCACCCTGTATTGATAACTGTCACATAGACAGCGACTGGATGGAGTATTATTAATTTACAAGACTTGTTTTGCCCACCTGAATTATTTCAAGGAAATTTCTAGGGTAAAAAAATTATAAGTAACTCATTGTAAGTGTGTGTTAGAAGAACAACACTTACAAATAATATTAATCTATCGATGGTATAGTGTGTATAATATTTTTTTTATTATCAATGTTCAAATAACACAAACAAAATGGATGGTTTGCCCACTCCAGAGCATGCCAAGTATACTTTTCCATGTGAAAAACATAGTGTGCTCAAATACAAGCCACGAACGGATACTGCTTGGCCCAGGGACTTATTAAAAGTCACTGTGAATGTCAGTATAATTGAAAATTGCACACATTCAAAATGAATTGGTTCATCTGTAGGTATAATAGGAAATCAGAACATGTCATTTAAAATGCTGGCTTAGACAATATTTTTCAATGACTTATAACGTGCCGTTCTACAGCCGTTGTGGAATCAAATCACTTCCAACCTTCAGTTGTAATCTATGTGGTGGCATGCCTGGCAAATCCAATGATTTCATGGATAATCAACCGCTTCCGTGGCATCGCAAACTGTATCTACGTTTGATGGATAAACGATAATAGTGACCGAAAACTGTGTAGTGAGTGAGAGAAGTCTAATTAATTGAGAGAGACAGGAACATCAAAAAATAAATGAAAACAAAAAAATTTAAAGAAATAGCATTTGATAAGGATAAAATGAAGCATGGTAAAAGGTATTGCTATAAGGTCTTCTATATTTTCTCATGGTAATCATTTTCTGGTTACGTGTCCTAGAAATTTCTTATGTGATGTGGTCATCTTACGATAATTATGATTGTCTACTGGTTTAGTTAGAACCCTTGAAAAGTGGAACTATTGCAAAAGGCGATATTTCCACTTTTCAAGGGTTTGATATAATGAAATTATGAGCCAATAAAATAAAACGACGATAAATACACTGCCATAGGCAACTTTCCAAAAAATATACTTCCTGCCCACGATGAAAATTCATATTTCACATAATCTATGTTCGTTTTTCGTACATTATTGCTCAATATTTTTAATGCTTAGTTTGTCCTGGTAGACCTGAAGAAGTAGAGAAAATAACTGAATACAAAATATGTCTGGAAGAAACATCTAGGTATTATTATTCTCGTCAGGCTAGTCAAAATTCATCCATATGAATACTTCAATGGAAACCGTGAATAAACATATTCAAATCTGTACCTCTAAAAATTTACAGAACCGCAGCAACACGTGTTTTGATGCGAATAGCTTTCACATTCGTGTTCATACTAAGGAAGCTATTTTATAGCGATACACGTGTTTTGGTTTATCTCGCAATAAAGTTTTTCTTGAATAGGTTATGGATTTTCATCAAGTATCGGCTAATTCCATCACGTATATCAAATTCTTGATCAACTATAAACCTCACACGAGTTCTTAGTAGCGCCAGGACACAAATATACATTGAAACATTTCCTTCCGCTTCAATCTTGCATTGAAATCTGAATAAAAAACCGTTTCCTCTTCTATAAATATCACCAACGATTCAGAATAAAAATTCCAACATTAGGTGTGCCATTTGAAGTCAAGACGAGCTTGCGCTTTGAATGATATTTTTCAAAAAGTATTCTGAGGACATAGTAAACCATTCCTTCATCAAACTCTAACTTGACAAGTGTGTCATGAATACTCAACTACAGGAATCAGAATCGTCAGATTTTGTCTACCGAGAATGAAGATGAAGAAAATTATAAATGAGAAAAATGAAGAAGAAGACTATAAAGCACTGTCAAATGTCACTATTTTCATAACCCAAAACGACAATAATATAACATGTCTTTCAGAACCTCATTTGATATGCTTAACCTCATGAATGTGTGGAAAAATATACACATTACTTAATAAATGAAGGAAATAACGTTCACATTTTTGTGAACGTTACAGTTTTATGTATCGATAAATATTTTCTCGGGAATGTCATTACATTTGTGATTGAAAATAAACATTCATTCTTACTGTCTCCAATCCGAAGCATTCTTCAGATTCCTCTCCAATTACACCTCGGACAGTAGTAGAAAAGGGTTGCTACACACATCGAATTAGTACCTACCCGATGTTAATGATGTGATCAGCCATTGTGATAGTGACGTCACGAGACATCTTCGGCCGGGTTATTATTCTCGAAACTCCGCCTTCGCGATGTTATTTTCAACGGTGAGATTCCTTCTCGATGTGATGCCGGACCATGACCATAACAGAGGCGCCCAGCCTCCATTAGCGTGTTTTTTTTTGTTTTTCGAGCAGGAGAGTATTTTGTGGGTGGATAGTTGTTAGAATAATGCTGCGGGGATGTTAATGTTGCCGAGCAAGTGATTCTTGGTGTAAAGTCCCTATCAGGTTTCACAGTCGGTAAAACTAATGTGAAGCTTTCGAGTGAGCATTTTGATTGTCGACTCATGATTTCATGCAGTATCTGAAGAAGTATTGATGATTGTTTGGAAAAAAACATTTTTGGCTTTCTTCTTCTCCATCAATGAACAAAAAGTGTGAAAAACTTCTAAAGGAAGGAATGAACGAAATAACTACAACCAAACTACTTATGAAGATCATGTTTTTTTTTGTTTTAGATATGAGTCATAATTGTGATACACTGTTTTGAACCTTTTTCCCCTTGAAGATGTTCGTCTTGTGATCGTCTTGCGTTAAAAATACCTATTTGGTGTTGATGTAAAATTCCAATAATAATAATATACATGATTCGTAATGCCCTGAAAGAAATTAGTGCTAGATCTTGTAACGTTATTCAAAGCTGTTCTGCTACTAGAATCCACAACACAAATTTTTGTCCTTTAACTTATAGTACACAATTGAGAATGAAAGCTTTCCATGTAGGTAATATTTTGTATCAATACTTTTTCACATATTACGTTGTGTAGCGTTCATAAAAATTATATCTGCTCTATTTCATAACGATTGTTTGAAGTAGAAACTGAGAAAAGGCTTACTGTGTAATTCATAATGAAACGGGCCTGAAGAAAACGTTTCGGCTACCAAGACATCATCATCAGGGGATGATAAAGACGACAACATCATCTCTTGATGGTTCCTTTATTTGGTTAACAAAACGTCGAGAAACAACAGTGTGTTCGTTCTCAACACACTTTCGTGTAATTCGATGTTAATTTGGAAGTATAGTTGTTTCGAAGAGATTTTTTGCAGTTCATTTTGAAAGTAATTTTTGTGTGTGATCTACATATACTTATAAATGGTTCATTTTTTTTCTGCGAAAGTTTCCCACATTTTTTGTTCAATAATAGGAAAGCAGAAAGCCAAAAACTTTTTTTGGTGTGATAACTATTTATGGGAGGGTAAACCGCTTCGTTACCTAACGCGTTACAGCGCCAGTTTGTTTGGCTTTCTTTCATCTCACGTATACGTCAGCGGAAGGCAAACTCCTCCTCTCTCGGCTGACAAACGCTCGGTGTTTAGTGTGCTTTAGACATATACTGTTGACAGTATTATAAAAATCTAACCAGCAAGCACAAGTAATATTCTTTATTCATGTGAAACTTAGCTTCGATTGTTTGAATCAAACAATGTACTATTACAGAAACTATCACTTTACATTATACGTGCTTTTATTATTATTATATATGCTTTTACGTTGATTTAATTATATCTTTAAAATATAAGCCAGAAGGTTCTAATCCCAGAAGGTACTAATCAAAAACAACAATGGAATTGTTTTATCAGACAGAATGTCTACCAATACGGGAGTTCCTCGAGGCAGTATTCTAGGTCCTCCGCTAACGACTTTTTTAGCTCATCAATAATACTAACACCCACTAAATAAATTTCACAAATGACACCAACCTAGTTAAATCAGGAAAAACGGTCTATGAAATGACAAAAATCCATGAACCATATAAATATACATTATGAGTATTGGGAAAATCCCGAACTTGAGCAAGACTCAAAGTAATATCATACCAAAATGCTTTTCATGTGAAGTATTGCCAGAACGAGTAGGCACGCCTTTACTTTACAAACTTCAAGTTATAGGTTGTGAAAAATTAGCGAATAGTAAACACATTTCTGATCACAAGCCCTATATCTGTGTGATTCTAATGACATGATCAGGACAAATAATTTGAATAAAAGATAAGAATTTAAAGTTAAGGTGTGTTCACACGTCCCAACGGAATTTGGCTCACTATACGTTCTGATAGCTATATGTACTCGTCTTAACAATACTCACATGAAAATATTTTCGATGGAGTATGGTTATTTGGACACTTTTTTGAATCCAGCAGACTTTTAACAATAAGTATTTCTTTTTGGGACTACGAAGTCACTATGAAAAAAATTGTTTGCAAAGTGATTTCCATTCGAACAATCTGTCGCCTCTATAATTTGTGCCAGATGAAGATTAAGGAGGCCTTTCCTCCTAACGTGCGATTTCTAGCACGCAACTATCGAGTGAAATACAAATTGTACAGCTGGCAAATTTATTATTAGAATGTCCCTGTCTTCTTGGCCGATTGTGATCTTGCTTTTTCGCATAATCCTCGACAATTGGAACGACACGTAATAAACCGATTACATTGCACAAGTCTCCGGCAAGCCGACATGCGATTTCACCTTTTGAAATTAGGCGGAGGACCAATGAGGGTTTATCGCGCTGAAATTGTTGAAATATGTGGGTATTATCGCAATTAACAAAGCTTCTGATTAGTTATTTATGTTTGCTTATCACCAGCATGGAATACACACAATGGTAATATCTGTTATCATAACTTTCATGTCCGTATTGTCTTATCGGTCGAGATAAGGATATATAAATTTTGTGTTTGCGATAATGTCGTTACTCGAGCGTGTCCTAGTGGCTTTTTCTAACGACAAGAAAATTACATTTCTTCAGCAAAAGACATAGATTGAGAGATTTAGATTTAGCAAACGAAAGAAAAGTATGTATACCTAACAGTTGTGCTGAAAAAATCATAGGCTGACATAAAAAAAAAAAATTTAATGAAATTTGATTTTATTATCCAATATAGTTGCCTTCGAGGACGATAAAATGATTATAGAAGTCATATGATTTTTATAGTATGATTCGTCTTTAATCCCAAAACAGGTCTCAGTTTCGACGATTACCTTTTTATCGGAGCTGAGCATTCTCTTGAGGTCTGAGAACAGGATAAAGTCGCTGGGGGCCAGATCTGGTGAATACGGTGGATGCAGAAGCAACTTGAAGCCCAACTAATACAATTTTGCCACCGTTTTCATTGAGTTGTGGCAAGGTGTATTGTTTTTATGTAACAGCAGTTTTTTTTTCTTTTGTAGTGGAACAGCGTCAAACACTGCCCAGAATCATCAATTCGTTGTTGTTTTTGGTCGATTGTGAGCACGTACGCAACCCATTTTGAACAGATCATGCGCACACCCAAATATTTATGCCAACACGTTCCTTTGATTTCTTCAGAGCCTCAGCTATCTCCATAAACTTCACTCTGTAGTCATCCAAAATTATTTCGTATACATTTTTTATGTATTCGTCTTTGGGGAGGTTGTTACCTACCTCCCCAAGGAGGTTGTTACCGACAACAAAGTGTTTTTTGAATACGTTATGGATTTTCATCGAGTATCCGGCCAATATGACTTATATAATAGTTATAGTTCCAGCACATTATTTCAATACGGAAAACAAAGAATATCGTGGCACTGAAATTAGTGCCCAAAATAGCAAGGTATGTGAGTAACTTAGTGTTGGTTCTCATATATGTAGGTAGTTGATATGTCAAATTTATACAATTTTTAATATATACTAAGTGACAAAGAAAGGTAAACACCCATTTATATTGAGAATATTTCAATATTATTTTGCATGTGTAATTATGTTGAGGTCAGTGAGAAGCCAGTTATATTTCAGCCGTATAGGAAGCTATTCTGACCAGTTTTTAACTTATGACGCACTGTTTGGAACCTTTGGTGTAGTAATGAATATTACTGGAGTTTTTTCCCAACACTAAATCGTTATTTTTAACACCTCGACATGTGTTTCGATCACGATCATCTTCAAAGAGGAAGATTGAACTAGAAACTAACGCGAAGCTAACGCTATTTATGCCATATAGATATCACATACAGATAAACCATCCAGTTATACCACCCATGCAGGTATACCAACCTAAATCAATTTTACCAATTTTGCCTTATCTATTATTTTACAATATATGTTTAACTGTTATAGCTGTATATAAAACGATTTTCAGCTATATAAAAATTAATTTCACAATATTGCTTATCTAAATTTATTTTTGCAATGCATCCTTATGTAGTAATCAGTAAACCCAACAATATTATTTTAACAGCTATATAGTATGCTCTTTGGTAAAGGTCCGTCATCGTTATTCATAATATTATTGTGTTTACTTATTTCTACACTCTTATAGGCATCTAGTTGCTTGTTGTTAACTTGTCTAACTAATCTTAATGATCTGGAAGTCTATGGAATGGTTTTGTTGCAAATCAGCGACTACTGATTTTTCAAGTCTTCCATATTTTAAGTGCGCTATG
>WOGO01005987.1:0-11632 GCA_015342085.1 Leptinotarsa defecta
CAACCACAAGTTTCCGAATCTAAACGATACGGAAATTCTGCACTATGCAAGGAAGGGTTGCAAACTCAATTATTTAGAATCCTTGGAAATTTACAAGTATAAACATTGCGGGTGCAACCTGTTAAATGATCAAACCGATTTAATTTACTCACCGGTTTTTAAATTAGCACATTCGCATTGTGAACTGTAAGTACCTGAATGGTATATATTGGCGAATTTAATGAATCATTGTTAGTTTATTTTATTAGTTTGTGAATGTCCATATAGAACGAAACTGCAGTAACATTAGTTACAATTAAAAGTGGTAAAAACATAGAAATATTCATTTCTCTTTTCATTATGATCTCCTACCACGTAGTTAACGGCTACATCCATCAATTTACTAATGTGTAGTGTTTGAAATTTTAAAATAAATCCATGCATATGAGAAAGTTAAGGAACGAATAAGTTCAATTTTAATTTTCATGCAATCCCAATCTGGAATTAATTTGTTGCAAATATTATTATTAATTCGTTCATGAGAAATTTTGTTGGTTTTCCTTTGGGAAAATGAATTGAAAACTCCCAAATGTGATTGGTATAGATATAAGAGGTAACTATATTTATTTTTCTTAAATTTTAGATTTCCTTTACTGAATGCTAAAACTGGTTGCTTATCGACATAAAATATATTTCATCCTGAAAAAATTTGCAGAAGGTATATTACTTTCGTTTGATTTATTCAATTAGTTTACTTGATAGATACATTAGTTATTAGAAATTGATTTTAAAAGTTAGTTCTTTCTTCTTTGAAGTTTTTTGCAGAATTGCCTACTTCTCAGTTAATGTTCGTGCCTTGTAAAAATTCACCCGAACACAGTGTCCTCAGATTACCTTTTCTCGAAATCGATAAGCTAAGATTGATAACTTACAAGGACCAAACTATAAAAAACAGTCCAATTCTCTGTGACTTTCATTTTTCAGAATTACTGTAATTTAACTTTCAAAAATGTTTAGAAAACTTATGCGAGCTGAGGATTGACGACACCCCACTTACCGAAAGTGCTCAAAAACTGTCCATCAATTGAGAAGATTGAAACGCTTTGCATTGATTGACTACGGCAATTTTTTATTGGATAAACAAGAAAAGCGTCGAAAACAGCAATAATCAGAACAAAGCAGGTTTCCCTGCTTTCATGTATCGATACTTCACAATCCAGTCATTTTAGATTTTCAAACTCTAGTCTGGAGAAAAATTTCTATCAAGCTGAATCCTGATGAATATCTCCATTTCAGTGTATCAATGGATATTTCCAAAATCGTCATCAATATCGTGCCGGTTAAAAAAGTTACTGAAGGTCAAATGTAAAAAAATCAGTCTCAATACTCAAAAGGTTAGTCATGAAATTGTTCAACGCCTAATTTTTTATGAAAAATGTCGTTTGCCTCCACCATTTTTGGAGTAGGCTCAGAAAAAATCATTAGAATGCATTCACTTGTAATGTACGGTGCTTCAAAATCACAACACTTATTTGATTATCACAAATATCGTAGTTTCACTGAGCTAACAAGCCAAAGTGCAGCCATGAAATTTTTGTCATTGTTACCTGCTTCTTCATTATATTCATACATACAGTCTATTTGTATTATCAAATACAAAGCTGGCTAGGAAGAGAAACTGTTTGATAACAGTGGAGGTTGTGAGTTGAAAAATAACAAACTACAGCCAGTAACAACTTTATCACCTCAGCACCAAATGATCTTACTCAACACAATCTTTTGTAATCGTAGATACATAATGGTTGCGGCAGAAAATATAAATGCAGACACATTAAAATAACATATTTTGAAGCTTGTGGACATTGCCGGTCATGTTTTAACGCGAAATCAAGTAATGATGATAGTGAAAAAGATGAAGATTTGGATATGGAAAAGTATCCACCTAATTTTTCATCAGTTATTCACAAAAATCGTCATTGCTGATATTTATGACAGTTGTTTTGTCGGGACCGAAATTGACTCATTCCCTAGACTGGACTGCATTCATTGATTTGCGTAGAATGTTAGGAAAATTGTAACGTCATTTCCAAGTAAAAGATAGAGAAATATCCTTAGATTTGGGAAAGAATTGATGTGTTATAAAATGTGTATGTGTGAGAGAGACACGTGAGACGTAGTCGATGCAAAGAGAGATGAAGATGGTATTGAGGTGATACGCCGCCAATGCAAGCATGGCAGGTTCGGTGTTGTAGGTTTTAAAATAAATCTTTGTTTATGGCGCGATGTAGCATATGAAGCGTTGCCGATTTCAGCATGAAGGGTAAGGAAAATGATTCGATAAAAATTGTATATTGGAAGCGCAAAAGTGATTCAATGATAATGATGATTCAGATTTAAGAAAAAATTTAACAGTTCAACAGTTCAACGTGCTGTCCCTCAATGTGTACAGAATGTCTCAAAATACATTATTGAAAAAAACACATTAGTTTAACGGTAGTGTAGCCTATCAACGTGCGATCCCAAAGAGAAATATATATATCTTCTATTCTAAAGTGATGGGGAGTTACCTGTTGTGGAGTTAGCATCAGAGAAGGTGGAGATGTCGCTCAAGAGTGTCAAGGGCTTACGCGTTATGAAGTTAACGTTCGAAGGTGGGGGTAATGGAAGAGCGAGAATACGATATTTTGCGTACTTTTCGACCGTTTTGCGTGCGTTTAGACAATTTTGCGTGCGTGTTAATATGTACGAGTTGTGGTTGAATACATGATTATAAAAACAATTTTTAGAAGGACAATATAAGGGACATTAAGTGGAGTATAGAGGGTGCGTCAAAATACATCATTGAAAAAAACACGACAGTTTAACGAGGCTGTAAAATTCCAACGTGCGATTTCTTAATGTGTACAGTGAGCCTCAAAAGCATTTTGAAATGAACATGTCAGTTGGGAGTCTAGCATTTCAACGTGTGATCCCAATGAGAGACGATGCAATATGTATGTGTGTATGAGAGAGAGAAGGTGTTGACGTCAGTGTGGAGTGTGGAGAGACTTACGAAAAGGGCAATAAACCGTACCTCCGCTGATAATAGTTGGATGTCAACTTGTAGCACATCAAACGAATGCAGAACTCATCAACAAAGGAAAATAACGAAGTTGATGCCAAGCGGCCAAGCGACCTCATTAACTGACGAAGGAAAAACAAATGGCATGCAAATTGCACTGCACTTCAAATGAAATGAGAGATGTTGAATTTATAAACAAAAAAAAAACAAAGAGATAGCCAAAAAAGCACTGAACCGTATCTTCGTTTATAAAAGTCGGATCGTCACGTACATGACGTCAAATGAAAGGAATACGAATGCAAAACTTATCGAAGAAAAAACAAAGATGGCGCAACATATCAGGAGTGCACTAACCCGTATCTTCATCAATAATATTCGGATCCCCATGTACAGCACGTCAAATTGAACAGAAACGAATGCAGAATATATCGACAGAGAAACTACAAAGATGGTGCAACATGTCAGAAAGGTACTCAACATCTTCGTCAATGATAGATAAATCTCAACATGCAGTATATCAAATGAAAGAAAAAAAAAAGCAGAATTCATCGAAAAAGAAAAAGTTGAAGACGATGCCAAGAGGATACTGAGATGTATCTTTTCCAATAATAGTCGCATCATCAAATGTAGCATATAAAATGAAAGAAAAAAAATGGTGAATTCATGTGTTTGTTGACCTTCTCTATTCATACCCAAGGTGACATGGATCAATGTCAATGCTGAATCAACCAACATCCGGAGATATGCAGTTCTCGAAGCGACAAAACAGAGTTTCATTTTTTGTCATTTTGAAATATATCATCAATTATTCTATCATAAATACGTTGTATCAGTTATATCAGTTCAAAGTGATACCAGAGTGACAAGTGCAACGGTATTCTATATTTGAAAGTTATTGCTTTTAATTTTGACTTTTTTTCTCAGATGAATTCATCCAAATGAAATTTAATTGAAAGTTGTTGGGAGTTGTTGAATTATCATTCAATTTACAAAAATTTTCTCAATATATATTGGATTATTTCAGTAAAATATTTTTCAAATCGTCGTTGGTTTCAGATAGTATTGTGTTCGTATAATTTGTAATTCAAAACACAAACTTTTTTCATTTTTGATTTTTCGCAGATGGATTTACGAAAATTGAATGCAAGTTCGGTCGTGAAAAGGAAGCCAATTATGATGAGGCTATCTTGTTGGATTTGATTGAGAAAGTGTCATTTTTGCCACACCGAGGGACGGAGGAGTATCGCCCTATGCATATGAATTTTCATTTGAAAAATATACGATGTTGTGTTGATGGACATTGGGAAACCAAATCGTGTTATTTCATTTGAAATTGTACAAAATTAAGGTTAGTATTGCTTTCCAACTTCTCTTCGTTCAATATGCAAAGAGTATGTGATTGTATACAATATTTTTTGTTCGGCTCAAACATTCTCATTCATAGATATGGTCCGCATGAAGTAGTGTTCCCTTACAATATTTTTCCTTCATTTAGTGCATGCGGAATATATGTTTCAAATTGATTGTTTTGAATGACAGCTGAGTTTTTATTTTAATTATGAGTGTAAC
The DNA here is from genome assembly GCA_015342085.1 of Leptinotarsa defecta. NCBI lineage: Eukaryota > Metazoa > Arthropoda > Insecta > Coleoptera > Chrysomelidae > Leptinotarsa > Leptinotarsa defecta. Next base: position 4,610 of record WOGO01005987.1, read on the forward strand.
TCATTCAGTTCATGAAAGAAATTACCTTTCACTGTTGAAAAAAAAATTTTTTTTGGTCAAAATCGAATTTATTTCAGATTAGTACATCAACGTGTGTAGTCTCAATTCAGAGTCATCTCAACAACAGCATCCATAACCGTCATAGCAACCTTTTCAGAACGAGTTTCAAATCACAGCAGTTTCCACAATACTTTAACGTGTGCAGTATCAGTTCATCTTCATCGCAACAATAGCAGCCAAAACCATCTAGGCAACCCATCCAGCACCAGTTCCAAATCTCAGAAGTTTTCATTTTGTAAATTTGGAAAACTTTGAAAATTCATGGTGGTGTGTTCCAAAATTGAAAGAAAAACACGCCGTTCTGTATACATCATTCCGAAGGAAATTCGTTCAACTTCAGTCTCAATAACGTTGTTATTTTATATAAATGACTTTATAATATACTATCAGAATGAATAAAATGATTATCACACACATCATTGTTTGAATATGATAATTTATCTTATACAAAAAAAGTTGTCGAAAAAGTTATACAGAAAAATTATATTCGAGGGTTCATATTGATGAATAAACATCATGTTGAAAAATACAAGTTTGGTAGAAAACAACTCACACACATAGAATATTTCAAAATAATGAAAATGAGTTTGTTAATTCAAATTATGATTCGTTGGGTCGTTTTAACAAAAACCGTATTTTATATATTGAATTTTATTCAGAAATTATTAAAGATGATTGATATAAATTAAATGAAATTCTCATTTAAAATAGCTTTTCTTATTATAGATATCAGACGAGTCCATTATGTGGAGTTTGATTTGTACGACAAATTATTGTCGTTAGGTGTGGTGACATTATAACAGAGAGTGAGATGAATTCTTGGACATAGAAACATAATATAATAAAGTAACGATACAGAAACATATGAAAAATCGTCATTAAATAATTTAAATCTGTTCAAGTAAATATATGATTTGAAAATGTTTTAACGTCAACTTCGATATTCTGAAACAAAAACACTCAGTATTCACTGTTCTATTTTTTATTGTTCCAAGTTCATAGTCGTCAAAATTGATACGATTTACATTATATAGAAATATGAAACTATCTTCAAATACACTAAGTTTCACGAATGCACATCAGAATGCACCGTAAAAAAAATGTTCACATTTTCTGGAAAACACTTTCGTTTTTCATAACATTGTTTGCCTTACAAGCTGTTTCCTAACCGCTACAGTGACAACGCGATGAATCTGAAACTTTCAATGAATCTCAGCTTGAGGAATTGTTTTTCAAAATTCACCAATTTTTTCAACTGCTTTTGAAAATTTTCAAATTCCAATATATCTTCCGGTACAGCCCTCCCACATCCATCAATTTCGATTTCTGTTGTTTGAATCGTAATAGAAATAAAATTGAAATAATTCAACTTCAGTCGCAATACTTTCCATTCGTCTGACAAATACATCAAGCACTCATCACAAAAATATATTCTAAATCGATAAGATGGATGTTGTGCTGAAAATAATCTTGATTGATGTTTTATCCAGCATTAGTGTCTATTATCAGATTCATTGGTGATGCATGATGACAGAGTTTTCGCCGTGCATAATTATGGGGACCAATGATTCCACATTTTAATTTATCGTTGGCAAAATATGTTTCTTAGCCAATAACTCCATCTGAACAATTATTTATATTTCCAAATTTTAGAATATTACGTTATTTCTTTGGAAAATGTATAAAAGTTCGATATTGAGTACATTTGTAAAGAAAACCTTGATAGTATGGAACATATATGAAGAGATGGAGACGAGGAAATACTGTTGATCATGTCCATTTTGTTATGTAGCGTATCCTTGTAAACAGTTCAAACGTTATCCAACAATCATCAATTATTTGAAAAATAAAAAACAAAAAAACATCTCAGAAAATAGCCCAAACAAATTTCCACATGAATGCGCATGAGCAACGGGAACAATTCTCAGCAGTTCAGCCTCGAGAGCAAGTTCAAGACAGTTTAGGATTATTTCGCAGTTGAAACCAGAACAGAAGATTCATCAACCCGAACTCATTGTCAATAAACCAGAACGCTTCAATATAACTGCGCATGATCCTGATGTCCTAGAACCTGAATTTTGTAGAACCAGAACAAACCTATCCGTTCATATTTGTTCTGGGTATCATCAGTCTAATCCATAAATGAGAATTATGGAAGTAATAATTTTTTTTTTTATGATTCGGCCGTTACTTGATGAAGATCCATAATAATTTCAAAAGTACACCTCACGATTCGATCTCCATAAACTTTATTGAAAAAATATACCACAACGTGTTTCGCTAGCACAGTAGCTTTGTCAAGTAATTTGAATACTTCAAGTTATTTCTTACATTAATATTTATATACTAAAGGTAACCATAATTGAGACTTCCTCCAAAAAATTACCTAAACCTCTACCTAAGTCACCTGTTCGATTATGATCACCTGAAGCATATTACCTCACATCTACATCAATAATAATTCTTTCTCGGTTTTTAAGAAAAAAAGTTCAATAATGGTGATCTATTCAAATCAATTTGGTTTGAGTTTTTAAGTTTATTGATTTACATTGCATCCAAATGATTCAGTTTTAAACTTTTATTTTCTACGTGCAAAATTTCGAAATCTTCGTTGAAGATATGATTTTTTCTAGAAGATGATTTGAATATGTTGTATTTGTTTTCTTATTTACATAGCTCGTATGATGTTCCTGGATTAAATTCCCAAATGTTCTGCCAGTTTGACCAATATATACTTTAGGCAAATTCCACACTTTAATTTATATACTCTTGATTTCTCGAATTTGGATGTTTTGCCTTGATTATTTTTAAGTAACTTTCCCAACTTATTACTTGTTCTATATGCAATTTCCTGAAAACTGCAGTTTCCTCAAAAATGAAGCCAATTTTTTCGTTGGTTGTCCAAAATACGTTAAAGCTTTATAATTTTGATTATCTATCTTATCAATAGGAAACACGTCTCGAATCGCTATTACGTAGACTTTCTTGGCAAGTATTTTTTCATTAATTCGGCTTCAAACCCATTGTTAACCGCAATTTGTTTAATGATATTAAGTTATTTATTGAAATTATCTATTGAAAGAGGAACATTGACTAATCTTTGAATCATGCTATTATAAGCTGCTACTTTGTGTTGATAAGGACGGGTAGAATCGTAATGTATAGTAATATCCATATAGAATGGTTTTTACGGTTTGTGGCTTCATTTTTCAGGAAACCCGATATTGAAATTGTATATAGAACAAGTAATACGTTGGGAAAGTTGGTAAAATAATAAAGAGAAAACATTCAAATTCGAGAAATCAGGAGTATATAAATTAAAGTGTGGAACGTGCCTTAAGGTATATATTGGTCAAACTGGCAGAACATTTAGGAATCGAATCCAGGAACATCATATGAGCAATGTAAATAGAAAAACAAATTCAACATATTGAAATTATCTTCAAGAATAAAATCATATCTTCAACAGAAATTTCGAAATTTTGCACATAGAAAATGAATGTTCAAAACTGAATCATTTGGAAGCAATGGAAATTAATAAATTCAAAAATTCAAACATTCTAATGAATGGTTAACTAGATTTGAATAGATCACCATTATTGAACTTGTTTTCTTAAAAACCGAGAAAGAATTATTATTGATGAAGATGTGAGGTGATATGCTTCAGGTGATCATAATTGAACAGGTACCTTAGGTAGAGGTTTAGATAATTTTTTGAAAGTAGTCTCAATTATGGTTACCTGTAGTATATAAATATTAATGTAAGAAACAACCTGAAGTATTCAAATCACTTGCCGAAGCTACTGTGCTAGCGAAACGTAATATATTTTTTTGATAAAGTTTGTGGAGATCAAATCGTGAGGTGTAGTTTTTGAAATTAATTAATTATTGTTGAAGATTTTGACTTTCATTACATAAGGCTCCTTCATTATCTATATTTTCATTTTATGGGTTTCATAAAATTAAATTCTAGTGTCGCCTAACATCTAAAATTTAGCTATCAACCGATACCAAGTTCAGACTTCAACCCAAACTTGGAATCACTTTTTTCTCAGTTTTTTAAAATAGCCCACCCTATACATAGGACCATCCCAGGATACTCCGTACTATGAGCATTCAGAAAATGTAGGGAATGACCACTTTATTGACATCGGAAATAATTTCAGTTATCAAATCAAATCACCCTTGGAATTTTTGAATGATATAGGAATTGTCAACAAACTTGAAATTCAATTATTGAGCAGGTGAGTTCGAAATTGGAATCTACTATTTTTTTCCCGAAAAGAAATTGTCTAATGTAAAAATGATCAATATTATCTATATTCTGTTCATTAGTCAGTGGAATGTATGCTGTACGATACCTTAACGTGATATCTATACGATCAGAGGGTGAACCGATTATTGATCGAAAATAAAGTTCATCCCCATATTGAATTTATTTACATCAAGAACTCTATGAAACGGATCATAATACGAGTTCAGTATTACGAATATAGCGAAGAACCGAATATTATGAACTTTGTTGTTTTCTGTCCACATTTGAAGGTAATGTCATGACAAATAGAAAATACTACTCAACAGAGACCTCCGTTGGATGAGAGAAGTCGATGATCAAAACAAATGGTCAATAAATGATTGGGAGGCTATAAGGGATCACGTGATAGGGCGATATTTTTAAAGGACCTTTGAACTTTTGGAAATATTTAAATTGTCAAAACGACTCACCTCATACTGGAATTAATGAATGACCTATTCGGATGCTTCTGAAATGATTATTGCAATTTTCTGGAGTATGTTATAATGATATGGTGAAAAATGAACTTTGCTCTATCAACTGTAGTTATATAGCCATTGGCTGAGCTAAACAATTTTTCCATTCTGCAGTAGGAAACAATAAAATCATGAATTATTTTTCATATAATCACGATGGTACCATTATTTTGGTGAGAATGAAGATATTATCAATATTTGATGTGCTTACTTACTGATAGCATTATATTCTTCCTACAAAATTGCTCGGCTGAGATAATTTATTTACATCCCCTCGTCTGCTGGTTCTTAAACTTGTTGAAATTTCATTTCAGAAACGATGTTTTATCATCATTTTCCAACCTCTTCATTCAAACTCATAAATATGTAGCTAATCGAATTGGAATAACATTGACGAAAGAAATTCATTTCATTTTATATATCAACCCTTTGAGGTTTCGGATAGTCAACATTACATTATAATCACCTTTTACGTTGGCTTCATCGAATAAAAATGTAAATTGAATTCAGCATCACAAAGAATTCAGAAAGTCGAAGTAGAGCGAATTGTATTACTTCACAAATCCCTCAGGCTACTGCATGTTTCACTAGATTGATGATACTGGGGTCTCTGTTCTCCCATTCAATTTTGAACCGAGATTGCACTTCACTAAAAGCCACTGACGTTTAGAATATTCCTCCACAATACAGATCAGTTGGGTAATGGAGAAACATCCAACGACATTTTGGGAATGTTGTTATGTGGCTCAGTCAGTCACCGTCAAAGAAAACTGTAGATAGACTTTCAGCTTTTTTATTTTATTGTGTTTTTGTGTACCTCAATGACTGACTGTATTCTGCATCAATTTTTTTGTCATTTGGAAAAGTCTGATGACTTGAAATCTAAAACGAAAATTATGAAATATTGAAACGTTGTTATCCATCCAGTTGTTTAATTTTGGAAACAATACAAGTCGAGTGCTATCATAGATATATTTCTGAAACAGAATATAATATTTCAGCTAATCCCCCTATCTGAAGATGCATTATTGTAAAAAATAGTTTCATAACATCCTTTCTCTATGGTTCATGAATATACTTGTAGTATGATGAGTGATGAAGCGGTCAATCTTTTCGTGAAATATTTTTCAACTTTTTATGATGATGCCGTAGTGAATCAAGTTTCTTACAGCAGGAGATCCCACGATGCAAAATGCGGATTTACTCGAGCGTCATTGAGACATAATATCAAGTTGCAAATCTTAGCTGATAAAAAGAAAAAAAATGTTATATAATGAATATATAGTGATAAAAATTCGTAAAACAGCACCTACCCGGTGAAGAATACGTATCGAAAAGGATACAAATGAAATAAACTTTTTATGAAGACTCCAATAACTTTTCGGAAATGCAGAAAATCTCAAAAAACTTTCAATCTGACATTTCTCATTTCAAAATCTGACAAATCATATTTCATTTATTTTTATAAATCAGAACACAGAACAGCCAATACTGGGTGCTCCAAACTCCAAAAGTTCATGAAATTTCGACGATTTTCAATACTCTCCCACCTTTTGAGTCAAAATTGAATAAGACTCAAAACCCTAATTTGAAAATATCAATAGGTCAGTCTGTTGAGTGGATAAACTATTCTACCAGATCTTGTTTGGGTATCTGTAGGTTCAACTCTCCTCTGAACTTTTTTTTCTTTTCCTAATTTTCTGTCACCTCTGAATTTGAGTTTCAAAAGCTCATCTCATTCAACTCCAAAGGATACAATCGTTGAATTAGTTGCATCAAGAGTCCATCCGAATTTCTTAATCTCACAAGTCTAATTTTGCCATCCTTCCCTACTATTACCTCTTCAATAATACCCAAAGCCCAATGGAATCTCTTTAAATCTTCGTTTCCGAAGAGAACTAAATCCCCTACTTTCACTTCTCGAATTTGTTTTCTGTTATTGAATGATATCAGTTGGCTCAGATATTCGTTTCTGAATCTCCTCCTCAACATTTCTCTCAACTTCTGCAAATATTTCCAGTGTCTTCTTCTAGAATCAGCATTTATGTTGTCCAAATCATGAGTTCCAGTTTCTTTGATATCCTGCATGAATATCGACGGTGTTAATGGCACTAGATCATCATTATTCTCTGGAAGGTAAGTCAAAGGTCTTGCAATTATCACTGCTTCACACTCACATACAACTGAAAAAAA
>WOGO01005988.1:0-12050 GCA_015342085.1 Leptinotarsa defecta
TATTCATTACTACACCAAAGGTTCCAAACAGTGCATCACATATCAATTAACTGGTTTACTGATCCAATAATTTTTTCAAAAAGGGTTGGTCGGGAAACAGGATCAATTTAAAAAAACAGTTACTTCTTGTCAACATTTGGAATTTATTCGAATTCATTTTCATGACTCGAAAAAAAATTTCTTCGTGATCAAAACATAACTATTTTGAAATACTCAGACATATAAGATATATGATAAAAATAAAAAACATTAAAATAATATTATTTCCGAGGCAACAACACCACATGAAATAAACGAATAGCAAGAAAACAATTGCTTCCTGAAGAAAAATTGATCCTGTTGATCCTGTGTCAATTTGACACAGAAATGATAATTGAATTGAAGAACTCTAATTACTGTTGATGAATTTCAAAATTATAATAACAGATGATAGAATTTATTGAATCTGGTTAAGTATCTTTCTACTGGTATATGTCTCAATTGTATAAAAACTCAATTGCTTATCAGTTCTGTGTCAATTTGAAACGATTTCCTCAATAACAAAGGTTAATATATTGTGTATAAAGTACGTTAAGACCTAATTTTCGAGGTTTACCGTAATTGTTATTCATCGATTTATAGTTTTTTTATGTAACAATTTTTTGAGGAAAATGAGAACCTATCATTATCATTATAGAGTTAGAAATCCTCAACAATCAAGCCTATCAATCGGTGTTCAAAATTTTCTGAAAACTTCTTCAACTACTCTGGGTTGCGTATGTCCCTTTGGCGCTGTTCGTCTGAAATAATTTTCCTGGAACATTTTCTAATACTTCGGGCACCAATATTTTTCAATTTCTAAGAATTACATGAAAATTCCGGTTGATAAATGCGAGTTTATTGCTGCAGCTAATGGAAACTAATGAAAAGAGACTAGCAGAACGTTGATGAAAATTTAATGAAAATTCGCAATAAGCTGTTCGAATATGTTCAGGAGAATTACAAGATTACCTATCATTCAAGACAGTAATTACTAACGAATTGCGAATATACAAGCTTACTATATATCGTGAGTTTGATTAATGACCCAATACAAGAAATCATCTCGGAGGTATTTGATAAAACATTTGTAAATAGGTGAAATTGAAGTCCTGAACTTGTGTTCTCAACTTCCACAAATGTCTTTGCTATCTGATATTCTCCGCATTATCCTTTTTAGGGATGATGTATGAGGTTTGATACATTTGAGACCGTCGTGTTTTCATCAGCCAAACTGAATAATTATCAAATTATGCATGTCGAAATCAAAAATATAAATTTATCTTCTTGATGTAATCTGAGTCTGCAGGAATAGGTAAACGTAAGTCGCTAAAATAGAACTTCGTTACTGAAAACTTCCTCTCAACAGTAGTTAACCGCTATAAAATGTACGCATGCAAGATTAAATCGATTTCAGAAAGACGATGTCATTTGCATCCAATGAAAAACATTAATTGAGATAGAACATATACATGACTATCGAATACAATGTCAATTATGGTTTTTGTTGGATAAGTGGGCGATAATCCGAAGGCATCCGAATTAGACAAAATGTAAAAAGAAATAATGTTCAGTTCTTTTTCATAAAAAAATCCGATGGTGTAACGTCACTTGCTGCTGAAAGGACGGTATCAAATTTGTTCTTTCAAATAAAAAGGGGAGTCTTGTGACATTTCGTATCAAAGGTATTTCAATTCTCTATATAACAATCCTCATTTTTTTATTTTGATAACCGGTTGCGGAGGTATCGATAATTATTTTGAGTAAATATTTATTATGTGGGCAAATGTTCAAAATGGTCTCCTTAAACCACCAGTCTATTTTCGAACTCATTTCTAACATTTTGGAATGGTTCTGGAGTAACGCTAGCACAAATTTTGCTAATTATGTTTCTCGGTTCCCGTATCATTCCAGGTTGCATGACCCGAACTTTCAATTTGTTACAGCCCCAAATAAGAAATCAGAAGGAGTCAAATCCGGTGAACGAACATTCCCTTCCAACGGACCGCGCCTGCCAATCCACATGTCAGGTTAACTTCGATCCAACCACCATCTTGTTCGAAAACAACTGGGCTTTTCAATCCATCGTGATTGTTGGCCACACTTTTTCTCAAATTGGTGGGTGAATGGGGTCTTGAAAAATTTCCAAATAAAAATCACCAGTCAGATTTCTCCAATATTCCTACCCAGGCATTCATTTTCTCAGGAGTTTGACTGTGACCTTCTCAAAAATATTTCGATTTATGTCTGACCAAAATCGCACATTTTGACGGTCGACATTCCTGTTTGAGAATAAAGTTTATTCGTCACTGAAACGAATACTTTTCATGCATTTTCGATTTGTCATTAACCGTTGGGACGTTGACCAACAAAACTGCATTCTTTTGCCAGTGTCATCTTCATATATTTCATTAAATATCATTAGCTTATAGAAGCCTTCTGTGATATTTCTTGACGGTGGTTGTTCTGACATCATTTTCAAGGGCCACTGTTGTCGTGAACTGCAGGAGGTAATTGACTACAGACGCAATGATTTCTATCTATTTCTCGTTCGAGATAGTTTTTCTGCCAGCTCCTCTTTCTCCAACTACCCTTTCAATGAATCAAATTCTCAGTATCAATAGAGACAGCTTTCAAGCTGTCATAATTCTCTCTGCTACTGGGGTAACATGGTGGGGATTGTCATATAAATTGTCGATCATGAAAAAACCTAAATCAGAGTGAAAACAGAAATGCCCTTTTTCCGACAAATACTTTCGTTCAATTTCATTTTGAATACGATTCTTTTCCGTAATCAATTTCATTGTTTTACAACTATAAATTTTTTGTAATCTGTGATAACTGTGAAGCTGTTTCAATCCTCTTTCGGTTGCAAAGTTACGAATTATCAGTTTTCCTAGTCTTCAATTCTACGTCAATAAATTCGAAACTGGGTTATTCAAATTCAGAACAGTGAAAGTTGTTGTGTAAAAAATTTGAATATCTTTCGAGCGAGGGTTCACAAAACCTGCCTTCTATTCAAAAATAAAAGTTGATACCGTCCTGTCTGCGGCAAATGATATCACATAATTGGCTTCTTTATATTCCCCATACATTTTGGTCCGACTTTGATATCTGGTCCTGTTCAAAAGTTGAAAGGAGGGGACTATTTACGTTCGCACTTGATGAAATATTCAACATACCATCAGCAAGGAAAGTTCGAGTTAGCTGTTAACACTTGACAGTGAATTCTACGTACATCAGAACTTTCGTTGTAGTTTCACGAAAGTTGTGTTCGAAATATACTCGAACTTCACAATACAAACCGTAGAGTGGTGTAATAATACTCTGGAAACAACAAACTTGATTCTAATGTTGACCGTATGAAAACCACTCATTTCGAATATTCCAAACCTTTGTTTAAACACATCTAGTGTACGTACATACTCAAACTACTCTAAATACAAACAACCCTCTTCAACTCCTGATAACTTTTCACTTCTGATTTTTGAGAACCGCAACCAAACACGAGTTCTATGCTTTCGAACCGGCTTTCTGACTTTTTGAATAATACCTCAATTCTCGAGTCTCATCCCCTCAAATTGAAGGGTAAATTGGACGATTTTTCCTTCAGTCCGATTTATTTCTAACTTTTGCGAAGTTTATCTGTAGAAATCCTTCAAATCCGCAGATTTTCTGAACGCGGTAATGCACTCGACTCCAGTTCTGAAGTATGAGTAATCACAAGAGAATTTCATGAAAATATTCTGGAAACGTTAATCATCATTTTGTATGAATTTTGAAAGTGGCATTAGTTAGCTCAAACTATAGTTTGCCCAAAAATAGACATGACAAAACATTCAACATGTTGATTAATGCTTGGTAACCTTCCAAAAGAGTTACTTTAATACTTCATATTTCTCCCTATCGCTACTTGAAACTACTTTATCAATGAAGTTTACGAGTCTGACATTCCAGGATTGTAACGTATGAAAAGATGTACCTATTGAATTTGTGAGTACTTTTTGACACCAAAAGAATTGTGGTTATGAATATGTATTTGAGGCTTGGAAAATAAGCAAGGAAATTTGTTCACAAAACTTGCAACGAATGATCTCTCATGGTCCAAAAATTTTCAGGTCTAATAGGCTTTTTAGACAAAACTATGAAGAGCATGTTCTTTTTTTGATATGCTCATTTTACAGAATAAAGGCAAACAAAATTCAGGTATAGCAATCTAGACTGACAAAAAGGACTAATACATGTCATCCGAATCAACTATAGTGAGCATTTACCAAAGACGTTCAAGATGGTGGAAAACAATAAAGATGAAAGACATTGATGATGAAACCAGTTCTATACCTCAAAGTGGTTGAACTTTGGATTAGTGGCAAAATATGTTCAAGTTAGGTTAGGTCCAAAGTGAGTGGATCTATTCGACCCTCCATCGAAACCCGCAAGGGTTTATTGTGACTCACACCTATTCACACTCGACCAAATAAACCCAGCTTCTTAACGAAGCAGATTAGTTTGTATGGTGACTAGTCTTCCAGGTCAGATGGTACGAGTATGGCTGTGCCAAACTCTGAAAACATGATTCGGTCTCCAGCGGGGCAGGTAAAAATTATGTACTTTGATGTTTCATTATTGCCCGAGCAGAAACGACACACGCTGTCGTCCGACAGTTCAAGACTGTGCATATGATGACTCAAATGACAGTGATCTGTGAAAAGGCCTGTTAGACATCGTAGTTTATCTCCACTGTAATCCAATAACTGCTTGGTATCAAGCTTCGAAGGGTGAATAAACGCCTTGGAGTGAGTCAATCCTGGAAGATTCTGCCAGAAGTACATGAACCTTCTTGCCATCCAGGTGTTCAATCTTTGTTTGACAAAGAATAAAGCGTACCAATGACAGGTTATGGTCCGATGAAGCTGCTTGCAGTACCCTTCTTTGCAGGGGAGTCAGCAGCCTCATTGCCTTCCAGGGCAGTACAGTCAGGAATCCAGACCACAGACAATCTCTTCCTATCGGGGAGAGTCGTTTTCGGCAATTTGCTACCAATTTACACATTACTCGGTAGGAGCCAAGAGCTCCAACGCCGCTTGAATGTCCGAGAATACTTTTATTGAATTGTGTATGAGGTTGGATTCCTCCAGTCTTACCGCACACAGCGTAAATTTTCGCTTGAAATAAAGTCATGTAGGTTCCTAGGCAGGTTGATATCGCTGAACTGGGGCTGCGACTGAAAACACCTGCACCAAAACTGGAAGTTGACAGTTGAAGGCATAAAGTCAGGGGTCATTTCCAGAATGCTGTGACTTCCAGAGTCAACCAACAGTCTGTTGCCCTCTGCAATAAACTGATTTGTACGATTGGCAATGTGCAAAAGTCTATATGCAGTCCATCTAGCATCTCTCTCTAGAAAAATGTAGAGTGTAGATCTGGAAGGATCTCCATGGCCGCTGACGATGTGGTACTGATGGCACCACTGATGGCCAGACAAGCCTGTCTCTGTAAGTCAGATATCTTCGGCTGGGCCCGGCCAAAATATGGTATGGAACCAGAAAATGGATCAATAGGAAACATGAAGGATACTGTGAACAGATAGGATTACTCAGTAGACAGTGTCTATTTAGGTTGAGACTCAAATTAAAGACAATAAAACGAAAAAATAGAGGCAGACTGTTATATGTCATGCGAAAGTGAAACACTGTATTTTATGAGGAAAAAATTATAAACAATCACAATGATGTCCAGGAAGAATATGTACCTGTACAAACTAGTTGTTGGAATGAGTGTTGTGAAAAGAAACATCGATGTCTACCAGTGGGGATGACTGAAATTTTTACCTTTCATTTGGTATATTGTGTAGAAATCCTGTGAATGATATCTAATTGATTTCCATAACGAATGTTTGGAATACAAACTGAGTAGAGGAAAGTGATTTCTGTATAATTCAGTGTTCATTTGTATTTGTATTTGTTTCGAAAGAATTTTTGTTTCGTGTAATTCACTGTATATATGAAAGTAGCTGTTTCAGAAAAGTTTTTTCTTCCAGTTTGTGTCTGAAAGTTACTTCTTTGCACGACCTACACATATTTTTATAAGTCACTCCTTTTAAAATTGATTGCTTCCTTCCATTATTTGGAAGAATCCCACATTTTTTTGTATCGAGATGGAGTAGTAGAAAACAAAAAATTAGTCACTCCTAAAAATGTAACTCTTTCAAATATCTAGAATACATTCAGTAAGCAGCTAGAGTCACGGTAAGCAAAGCAAAGTTGATAAGCCAGTTTCCACCAGAATAACAATAATACTTTCAGGAAACTGAATTTTTCTAGGAATGTTACTTGATATATAGAGAATACATATTCTTCAGAAATAAGTTCAAAAAAGTACAGAGGTAGTACTTTTTGATGCTTCTTCAGGTTACCATTTTTCAAGGTACTATTCATTACAAATAAATCTGACAGTAGGTACAACATTCCCTGATATCTTTGTGAAAAGTATGAATCATAAAGGGCCCAAAGAGGATCCTACTGGTATCTCTATGTGCCCAAGACGTTCGTCTCCATTATGAAAATTAAAATCTTATAATGGGTTCGTTAGGTGAATCATTTTCATTAGGAGCAGCAGATGCAAATTATTTTGCTGTTACTATAACCTTTCGTATACTACACCCGTTTTACAGATTTTCCTGAAAAATGTGCATTATATGGTCAGACCGAAAAAATAGATTCCGGTGTTCTAAATGTCATTATCTCATCTCTTCTTACAATTAACCACCATTCACAAATATATTCTTGCAATTCATCGTATTCTCAGACACTCCCTTGTCGGAAAATGGAAAACCACGGTTATCTCGCAATGCGACGGGATGTATCCTTAACGCCTGGAAACGAGAACTGACTGTTTCCCGGAAAAGCCTGTTGAATGTACGTCGCATTCCAGATTACGCCATCAGCGAGATAAATCGTCGGAACTCTTTCAAGCAGCTGGGAAATTTGTGTTCGGGGTTGGAATAAACCCCAATATTGTCTGGATTAGCGTGATTCCAATTTTTCAAGGCGTGAGTGGAGCAGAATGTATTAAAGGAATTTGTCTAACATAATATGTGATATGACCCTAGATCGAATATTAATTTCTGCAGATAGGCAGGATTGAAGTTAGTGAATATATTCAACCATCCACTGCAACCCGTGTAAGTTTATATGACTCACACCTTTCCAAACTCGAACAATCAACCCAGTGCCTGAATGAAGAAGCCTATTAATTTGTTTGGTGACAGTTATTTCAGGATAGCTGGCAAGAGTTGAACTCTGTCAGAGAAAACTTTATCTAGTCCACTGTGCAGCAGGCATAGAGTACGTGCCCTGATTCTAGTGCCTGAATTTTCTTGTGGGGAACGAAGAGGGAGCTTAGAAGTTCCCGATTTAGTTCCTAAATTGAACTTGTTTCTAGAAAAAAGAAGGACTTGTTTATATTCAGTGAAGACGGGAAGTGGGTGAAATACTTTGACCAACAGTTTGATAGTAGTGGTCTCTATATTGAAAGTAGTTGTTCAAGATAATTGCGTGGAATTCAACTTGAGTCGTGCACTAGAGATTGTGTAAGAACGTAGTCATTCACAATTCTTCGGAGACTTTCCTCAAAATAACAGATCAGGTATGTGGTTGAAATTAACAAGGCAAATATGAATAGATAGATGATCAATCCTTTGCAAATTCTTCAGTATATACTGTAGGTGCACATTCTTCAAATCAATCGAGATATTATGTTACGTTTTTATTTGAAACATGAATCCAACGTAACTACTTACAGATTCCAATGATGATCAATCAGAATTAAAACGCAATTGTCCAATCCACAAATAAGAATTGAGATGAGATTTCTCGAGTATTCAGGAAATATTAATGTTACAGATAGAGTAGGAAAACTAGTAAACTACCATGATGAGCAAAGATGCTATTAGGACAAGGCAATAAGCAAGCACTCGAAGTCGATAATGAGGAATGCTCTCAATTGTCCAGCTGTCGGCCAGACAAACTTAGGGGCTCTTCTATCCAGAAGTACCGGATCTTCCAAAGTAATGTTGCTCCTACCGTAATGCTAACATACAAATTTCAGGAGGTGATCTGTGCTATTTTCATTTACTCCCAGCAGCTTTACTGTACTGCAATATCTGAAGCAGGCAAGATTGCGTTGCGTGAAGTAAGATGGTAAAGCTATGCGAAGAAATAAAGTCAAGCGACTTATATGTAAATGTTATCACGATAATACTTCAAATAGTTTAATTTCCCATTAATATGTCCTCTAAGCTAGTTAAATCCGGAAAACTTACCGAAAATTGAGAAAGCTCTTTCTTAATTCGGGTAAGCTAGGAAGGAAAAGAGACATAAGATTTGCGACAGTAGTGCCAATTATTTGGCATCTTTTAAAATGGTAACAAAAAGATTGATGAAATGAAAAATGAAAGTGACACTCTTGTCACTTGCCATGGTTTGATGTCACTGTATGTATGTATGTATGTAAACAGTAAGCTAATAGAAATAAATCATCAAAAATATATTTTATGATAGAATGTTATTTCACTATGCCATTTATTCAGGGCAGAAGATTACCTGCTACAGAAATATTCTCTTTCTAAAATGAGTATAATACAAAGTTGATAAATGGATAATGAAGTAATAAGAACCTGTTTTCAACCTTTTTTATTCTACCAGTTGAATTGGTTTCTATAGGAAGCATTTATTTAAACTTAATATTTGTTTTAGTGGCTACTTTCAAAGAGATAGCTCTGATTATCCTTGATTATAATTATCTGCTTATGTTGGTATTGAAATCCGCCTGTGGATTGAACAAATATAGGTGAGAGATTGACCTGTAACAAATCATCTCTAAGGTTGAGAGACCGTGGTACATTTTTTTAAATCTAGAGAGGATATGACCGGCGGCCCGTCTTTGACTACCATCATCAGGAAGGTGAATAACACAAATGAGTGGCTTGAAAAATAAGTTCGCTGCTATACGTATCAGTGATTCTTTCAGGATTTGCTCACTCCAAGGCGTTTATTCACCCCTTGAAGCTTGATATCAAACAGTTGTTGGACTACAATAGGGATGAACTACGATGTCTAACAGGCCTACTGGCAGGTCACTGTCATTTGAATCATCATATGCAGAGACTCGGACTGTCAGAAGACAGAGTGTGTCGCCTTTTTTTGGAAAATGATGAAAAAGCAAAGCACATACGAATCAGGTTTTTGGATTTCAGCAGAGCCATACTCTTACCATCTGAACTGAAATGTCACTCACCATACAAACTAATCGGCTTCGTTAAGAATCGGGTTTATTTGGTCGAGTGTGAATAGGTATGAGCCACAATAAACTTTTGCTGGTTGCTGTGGAGGGTCGAATAAACCCACTCACTTTGGACCTAACCTAACCTATACATATTAGGAAAGCACCTTTCCATGGTTGCGAAATTCTCACTACACTAACCAGCCAGGAGACACTCTCCTTATTTTCTCAGGTGATCTATAACCATCCAGGCCGAAATATGCAGCTCCGAAATAGTATCTGTGAACCCTCTTCTGGAATATCCCTTATGTACATTGACCACGCCCACCACCAATGGAACAAAACCAGAGATCTACTTCGTGCTGGGAATCGTACGTTAAGAGGTGAGACTTCGTTAATTATCAAATCGGACTAGTTTTGTTTGTAGGAGCGGCAGGTGTTTAACGAAAGAACAGAGTTTAACCTGTTTCAATCCTTATTCCCAACATTCAAATTTTCTTGAGTTCAAAGGGTGTATCTTTATCTGATGATATTTTTATTGACGTCATTATAACTTCAGTAGTCGGGCCAACTTTTTGGGCACCGGTAGTTGTGTTGGTCTGTTCAATTACTCATGTAGTTTTTATTCGCAAAGCTTTTCACGATTTGATACCAACGTTGGCCGGTTTAGCAATAATTTTTTTATCAGTACAGTAGTATCAGCTTGAGATGCTCAATATCGATATGCACAAATGCACAAGATTCAAATTGAGAATTAATACGAATTTTGAAATTTGAACTTTCAGTTTGAAAAATTACAATATCTAAAATATAGCAAACTGACTTTTCTTCATTATTGTTTCCCAAACAAAAATAGTAGATTTAGTTTCGAACTCTGTTTGCATTTTCATAGTAGAATTGTCATATTCAAGTTGCGCATTCGGTTTCAAGACAAATCAGCTCCATCTCTAAATCAAAATGTTATACAATGCTTCATGATTCGTTTTCTTAACAACGGGTTCATATAGTAAACCTTTTTTTCCACTTCTTCTCACGTATCCACTCACTCTAACGGAGGCTTCATCCTTCCTTGTTCTTTCTGGTGATATCTTCTATGTCTATCTCTTTTTAACGTGTGGTTTCTAACACGGTTGCAGAATCATCCCAGCTTCAACCAGATAAATTATCTCGAGAAAAATATCTGGTCGAGGCAGGATTCGAACCCGCGATCTTCCGATCGTGAGTCGGGGGCACTACCACCGCGGCCAATTCCATGTTATTTCACATACTTGAATATATGTTTTAGTTCAACGGCAATTATCTCAACATCAACATAGATTTGTTACTAATCGTTCTTCAGTTAGAAATCTAGTCATTATTACTCAATTTATTCCCGAAGCACTAGATAACAATGACCAAGTATTATATACAGATTTCTTAAAGGAATTTGATGAAATTGATCACGGTGTTTTGCTCAATAAACTGTCATGTAGAAAACACTTCATGTTCTATAACGGTTATAAATCTAGAACATATCTAGCTTCTTCCGGTGTGCCTCAGGACTCCAACCCAGCTCCTTTTTTGTTTTTATTCATTAATGATTCTTGTGAAAGTTTAGTTTATTAGCTATTTTGTTTTGCTGATGACTTGACGTTATTTTCTGAAATTAAGGACATAGGTGATTGATCAGAATTTTTTGATGGAACAGTAATATATTGAAAGTTGATGCAGAGAAATGTGAAGTTATAAGTATAGTCGAAAAAAGAAGGTCTATAGGTTTATACCTTTTTGCATATAATTCAGAATTCAGACCTGATGAGATGCAATGATATCAAAGACCTAGGTGTAATATTTGACCGAAAATTAACATTTGGAAGACATATTTCACGAACAATTTTTGAGTCCTTGAGGGCTTATGGTTTAATTGTTAGAAATTGCAGAAACTACCATAATATTAAAGCTATTACGATGTTGTATTACACCTACGTACGTTCGAAAATCGAATATGCAAATATCGTCTGGAGTCCATTCTATGATATTCATAAGCTATGCATTGAAAGAGATGAAAGAAAGTTTGCTGAATTTTTAATTTTTTGAATATATGGTTCTTACCCTGAGACAGATATCACAAATGATGAATTATATGAACGTTTAAAACATCTCAGAAACTGTGCACCTCTCATAGTTTCATTCAAATTAGTGAATGAGAGAGTTGACTATCCTAAATTTCTGGAACAAATCAACTTTAACGTATCACGACCGGTTTCACGATCTCAGTCCATTTTCATACCTCTCAGAGCAAGAACTGATATAATGCTCAATTCTCCAATATATGTTAGGTGTATGAATTGCAATAGTAGTTTGTACATGTTTGCACAATAGTGTTTGTATATGTACATACAAATTATCTTTTTCTTCTTTAATTTCCCTTTGTTTGAGTTTTAGCATTGTAATAATTTTGTATTAGCCTACAAATGGGTAACTGTTGGACAATAATTTCATCATCTCAAATGAATTGCACATTATGGCAACAAATTTCAGTTTGGGTGAAGAAATGTTCCTCATCAATAATCACAGAGAGATGAGAAATAAGGGGTTTTCGTTATAATTACTAGAATATAATCACTTGTGACACTAACCCTGAAATATGGTAAAGAGTAGTTAGCAAGGTACTAATCACGAAAGCGTACTACCACTTTAAGTAGTCCATAAATGATTAACATATTGCCAACCTCGTCAGATACATCGCCCGCTATAATACAAGAAATATT
>WOGO01005989.1:0-12049 GCA_015342085.1 Leptinotarsa defecta
CGTTTTGGGGAACATGCAGTCCAACTTCATTCAAAAGTCTACTAATTTCACAAAAAAGGGCAATACGGTATATAGGAAACCTTAAACCAAGAGACTCCTGTAGAACCTTTTTCAAAAAACATAATATTCTATCGGTAACTGCATTGTTTATACTGGAATCTGTGTATTTAATGAATAAGCATATATTACATTTTGCTGCATCGTCTTTCCATTATAACACCCGAAACAGCAGACACACTCTGAAACTCACTGTGCCAACTAAAAACATCACCAGAGACTCCATATTTTACAACGGTGGAAAAATATACAATCATTTGCCTATGAACATAAGATCTGCTAATATAAATGACTTCCAATTCAGGAAGTTATTCAAAGAATTTCTATCTGATAGACCCTATTATACTTTCGATGAATATTTTAATGATAGCTTTTAACTGACTTACGCATATTTTTCATCTTCACTTATTAAGGAGGTCTTAAGTTGTTATGTGTACTCTTTCATAAACTCGACTTTTACTCTCTTTGATATACATATCTTGTATATCCTGCATTTCAACATAGTTTGTACCCATGCGTCATTTTTATTTAAATTTAATTTGGTATGTATTGCATTTTTTCAAGTATTTACCACGCAAGCTTTGTCTATGTCTTATGATAATTAAGCACAGTATTATTATTATTATTATTATTATTATTATTATTATTATCATTACAAGGAAAAATGTAATGGGGTCAAATCTGACGATCTAGCTGGCCAGAATATTCGTGAAAGAACACGAAGAAAATCATGCAACCGATTTTGTACAAAACCTAGTTGTTGTTGACAGGTCATTGATTTGGAAAAAAATATGGCCAATTATTTCATCCCTTTCAATGCCGCACCGTACGTTAGTTTTAAAATAATATTGATTGCGAGTTCTAATCATCAAGTGGAGTTAGTCCACAAGCGTCAATTTTGCGAAGACACCGTTCTATCAGACGTGAATGTGGCTTTGTCAAATAAATATTTTCCTAGCCAAAAAAGAGTCGTCTTCTAGCTCTCCTTAGATGAAAACACAACTGTCGAAAAGTCTGCGGGTTCCAACATATGAATACATTGTATTTTGCGTAAATAAACTTGTTCTTTTCAAAAATGTTTTATTTTGTATCTTCAATAATTTTATCTGGAAGCAGATTCGCTTTCTCGCAGAGACAATTTAGGTTTTTTCACTGCAGTAACATTAGATTTAAATGCATACCCTCACTTGCATGTTCTTTTGTGAATTCATCAATAACATCTCTACATGATTTGAATTTTTCCTATAATTTCCATTACTGATGAATGGTGTACATATTTTTCTCTAGGTGTCTCTTATTGACAGGTTCAGCTACTTCACGATGAGTTTTATAATTTTCACCATTGATTGCCACAATTTTTTCATCTGTACATACTAAATATTACCAGTATATTAACAAATTTGATTTTACGTTCACTGTCAAACAATTTTTGCTATCAAAAAATCATTCGTTCATCAGGTCATCCCAGATTTCACATGACTAATGTTACATTTGCAGTGTTATTTTGGATGAATAAATATAGTTTGAAAAAACTAAAAAACATGTTTTCAAAGAACATCGAACTAAAAAGTTAAAAATAATTTTTTGAATAAGCTCAAAACAATAACGAACGACAAATACTAGTATTATTGTGATAAAAGCGACGGGCGCCTGATATACAAAAATATGGCACAAAGCGCCGTCGATTTTTTCACAATAATACTAGTATATTTCGTTCGTTATTCTTTTAAGCTCATTAAAAAAATATATTTTCAACTTTTTAGTTAGATGTTCGAGCGTAATTTTTAGTTTTTTCAAACTATATTTATTTTTCACTTTTTAGTCCGATTTATTTATTTATTTATTGTCAAAATTTTTCTTTTTTTAATTCTAGTCACTAGTATTATAAATCTTTAACAGACGGCGCACGAATGTAAAATTTCTCTCAAACAACATAATAAAGTTTGAGGTCCCAAATTCTATAGTAATACTGAGATGCAGTAAGTCTCCAACAGAGGGCGGACAGTTATAAAATTTGTTTCGAAGTAAATAGAAAATTTGCAGTAATAATTTCAAAAAACAATTCAATCTTGATGTTTTGATTTGAAGTTCCATTCAAAATATTAATGGACTAAAAATTTTTTTTCAGTGAATAATTAAATTTTTCAAATCAATCTTTTGATTTAATATGTATGTCAAGCACCTAAATTCTAATTTTTCGATTTGTTGAAATATTTGAGTCACAGAATTTTTTAGGTGAACAATTTACGACGAAATTTTCATTGTTGAAATCCATTTTCTGGTTTGCTTTCAAATAATCGAATTAGATTTTAAAATGAAATATCAATGAGGTTACGTACAGCGCCATCTTCCCGCGAATAGATCAAGCAATAATGCCGATAATTCTATCAATACAGATCCCGAGCTTGAGAGAACATACATACATACAGGGGAAGCTAATATAAAGCGTGTAAAAAATAAATGAAGATTTTTGCACGTATTTGAATTTTGTCGCATATTTGAACGTAGTTTCTATTTCTGATCAACTTTTTTTGACAGCAATTTTCGATTTTGTCAAGAATAAAGGTAATTCACTCTTGGGACAAAAAAAAAGTTCTACATTTGGTCCGAACTCAAGCAGATAAGGATAGTTTGAAAATTGTAACCAAAGAGAACTACGGCAAAACTCGCTAACCAACCAAAGTGTTTCGGTAACCAAGTTAGCGTCCTCAGGAGATCATTGTATCTGACTGACTGACAGTAATAATGATCCTGAGGACGCTGCCGTGTTTAGCGAAACACGCGTCGGGAGAGCGTAATTTTTGTTCTGGTGTTGTGAAAGTGTTATTAATAGTTGGAACATGGTTTGAACTTCTGACAGGATAGGCTAGAAATTGTCAGGAATAGGAAAATTTCTGAGTTGCTGTGCAATATTTTAATAAACAATCCACCCCACTGATATATTTTGCGGGGGTATAAGAATATTTCTAGAATGTATGTAATTCATCAGTTTCCAGGTAGTTTCTTTTCCAATTTTATATTGGAGAGTCCATATTTCTTCTTACTTAGAATATCAGGAATCTCTGAAAAAATTATTTCATCATTATTTGTTGAAAATGTTGAACAGGTACAGGTAAGATATTTATTTTGTTTGAACTTAACAACAAATGACTAAAAAAAAAAAACTTTTCCTCAGTTATCTCAATAATGAGATTTTGTTCCATCCTTTTCATAAGAGAGGATGTATGCTTCTCCACTCACAAGCGATTTTGGTAAAATTGGTGACACGTGTGAATCGTTGTATTTGTGACACGCACCAGTATACGATTGTCTGCAGTATGCTGTATAATGCCCTCTGTAAGTAGTCCCACTGTGATTTAAAAGTGCATTTAGATTATAATAACAAGTAACCACATTTTCTGGTACAAAATTGTCCATATGCAATCCTTCCGGAGAAGATTCGATGACATCATTTAATTTGCCTCTAAATATTTCCGTTGGAGAGAATCTTTTTAAATGAATTACTAAAAGATAGGGAAACTTGTGAATTGATACGAACTTTGGAGCATTTTCTCCTTTCTTTGCATGTAGAACACGTCGGTTTTCATTTCCATACAAAGTTTCTTCTCTTGTGAACGAATCCAAGCATTGTCACAAACTCAATTGGTCTGTTCTTTGTGGTATAGAGAGAGAAAAATCCCAGAAATGATCAACGGTTAGTGATGAGTGTCCACACTGTGTGCATTTCATCGTGGATTTCAATTGACCGACGAAATTATCTACCATCTTAGAGTTATGCATCCTCAAATATGTGAGCCATGACTCTTGTGCATTTCGGCTGTCGCTCAATTTTTCGGCTGTTGCTCAATTTTTCAGCAATCTCCGTTTCTCATTAATCATATTAACGTCTTCATATAAACATCCTAAAAGATAACGAAAAAACTCCTGGGCGTCTTAATGGGAATTACCCATGAATTGAGGAGCAAAACTTTGAATATGATTTTTTAAGGACGCCGTACACACTACTATATCAAATAAATCTTCTGACCATAACTCCTTGAGGACTTCTGCAAACGCTTTTATTAAAGCGCCCTTCAAACTAGACATACTAGTATTTATTTCTTCCATGAATTCATCCATTTTCGAATATTCCATCAACCATTTTGTCCATTTGCTTTTGTTTTAATTCCATAAAGTGGTTTGTTATTACCTCTCTTTTCTTTATAAAGTTGGTTTTCAGGAAACACGTAAATTTCATCAAAATTTTTGGAATCAGGAAGAGTACCGAAAAAACGAAGCCGCATTTCCTCTTGGATAGCAATACTAATTTTTTGAATAAAAAAGATGTGGCTCTTGATTCGTGTGTTTCATCAGTTACCTTTTTCCAATTTCATTAATGAAAGATGAGGCTTCAGAGCCGAAAAATATCAAAAGTTTCAACAGCTATTGGGCGAAAGATATAATCATTTCCCAAATTCTGATATTTCGGTAGTTTAGAACTTTCCCCTAAAGAGGCATCAGCACCGGTTTTCGTAGAAGTAGCAGAAATATGGCAAGTTGCTAATGTATCCACACAAGTAAAGTCCCAAACAACAGATTTACCGTTTTTTCATGGAACAAGTGTCATACCATTCAACCATTTTCTGTTGTCTCGACTTGTGCCTATGGGTTCTGAAATCGCAGGAATATTTGCTTAAGGTAAAGCCTTTTTGATTAGATCATTTATTGCACCATGGCAAGATAAAAGACCAGCGCTAAAACGGCAGCTCAAATCATGAGTACCTGTTTCATCCATGAATCCATGACCTTCAATATCATTTATATACTTGCAGTATAATTTCTGCTAGTTTTTCATTCTGAACATGTTTTAACAGCAGATGGTGTAGATATAGTGAAATAGGACTACACTGAAATGTGAAGTGTCAAACCAAAAAATTACAAATCTGATTCCTCAATGGTGAATGAAATTCAAAATGTACCAATTTGTTTACCGACTCTTTGTTATATATGGCTACTTTTTCTAAAGGCAGCCAGCTAGTGAGTGAGCAAATTGGTATTTCAATGACGGAAATCTCAAACTGTTTCAAGGAATGGAAAGAGAGTTAATATTAATATATCTATTCAGTTGATAAAGTTCTATATTTTGTTAATGAAAAAACGTTTATAATGAAGAGAACTTACTTCAGGATCCTTTTTGTAAGCGCATTGGATTGTGTACCATAATTGTTCAGTAGCATCATTTGGATCTGAAAATTCAAACAAATAAATATGACGTGCATGTTTTCAAAATTTAAAATCAATTCATTCTTATTGATGAATATCACTCTATCAATACTAACAAAAAATGTTTTCATACTATTTTCTAGAACAAAGTTATTTGCTCCAAGTTATTCAGGTCTGAGGCTATTTAATGCATAACCATGTCACTTTAGAGACTGCCAAAAGTCAGAGTCAGAGTCTAAAGTTAGAGTCAAAATGTTTGTATTGGCTCAATGAATATTGTCACACTTCGTGGTATGGCACGGACGACTCCTTCACTGATTATTGTCAGTCTTTCAAGCAAATAAACGTATTTTATTTCATTCATTTATTGTACTTTATTTGTGTCAAGTCCTGTATAACCGATGCACAAATCAGTTTGATGCAGAGTGCAACAGACTGTTGCGGAAGAATTCAACGCATACAGAAGTCAATAAAAATATTCTCGGATAGTCAAGTGACGTCGGAAGCTCTTGCTCCTTGCGAGCAACTTCTATATTGGTAGCAAATTGCCTAAAACGACTCTTGTCTGGATTTCTGGCCATACTGGCCTGGAAGGCAATGAGGTTGCTGACTCCCTTGCAAAGGAACGTGCTGCAAGCAGCTTCGTCGGACCCGAACCTGTCATTCGCTTCAGGCTTGGCCAAACAAAGAGTGAACACCTGGATGGCAAAAAGATTTTTGGATTTCTGGCAGAATCTTCCAGGATTGGCTTACTCTGAAGCATTTATTCACCCTTCGGAGCTCGATATCAAACAATTGTTGGACTACAGTATGGATGAACTACGATGTCTAACAGGCCTTCTTACAGGTCATTGGTCTTACAGGTCACTGTAAGAAGGCCTGTTATATCAAGTCATATCAAGAGATTCGGGCTGTCGGAAGACAGTGTGTGTGGCCGCCATTTGGAAAATGAAAAATTAGCAGAACACATACTTTGTGCCTGCCCCACTGGGGAATCAGGTTTTTAGAGTTCGGCAGTTACCATGTGATCTGAAAAACCACTCAACATACAAACTAATTGGCTTCGTTAAGAAGCTGGATTCATTTGGTCGAGTGTGAATATGTGTGAGCCACAATAAACACTTGCGGGTAGTCGTGGAAAGTCGAATAGATCCATTCACTTCGGACCTAACCTAAGCTAACTGATTGAAATGAAATCAAATCGGAGCTCATGTTTCTAATTTACCACCAATTTCGTATCTAGAAACTGATTTTTTTCTGAGTAATACTACTGTTCGTTGAAGTCAACTACCTTTATCAACAGTTGTGCTGTTCGAGATTTTTTCAAAGCTTTGAATTCTGAAGTTCAGCGTAAAAATATCATTTCTATAAGAGCTGTGACATTGTTATGCTGAATTGTTGTTTAACATAATCATGGCGGATCAGTTGAATAACAAAGTAAAAAAACAATTGATATGCTGACAAGTGGGAGAGGAGCTCCAAGAAAACTTTACTTCATGAGAGCTTTATCTCTTCATTCCTTTTTTTGATCCTACTCAAATGTACAAGGTTGTTTTATAAATATATACTTGAATAATATAATGAACATACTGTATGCGTGTATTTCCACATCAAATTGTGACAACTGACTATATTTTGTTTTGACGTAAGGTCATCTAATTTTGGAATACAGAGAAAATTTCGTTTCTCTCAGTAACACAGTTGAGGTTGTTACCTGACAAAAATATTATGAAATATTCATGATTATGCGAGTGCCGAATGTATTCAGCATTTTAATAAATCATTCGAAGACAGTTCAGATTGTATTTTTGTTATAATTGGACGTCTTTTACATCGGGTAGAGTTTTTAATAAGGAAACAATCATCAAATTGAATATATTTTTTTGAAAAAATGTTGTTTGGCTGTGTACTCCTTCATTTTCACATAGTTTGTGTCTGAAAAAAAAAATATGTGCATGACTTATACATATTTGTTGATTGTTTATTTTGAACTCGATTCCTTTCTTTGTTCCTTCGGAACTTTCTCATGAAGATGAAGAAGCAGAAAACCAAAAAGCTTTTTGCTTTAAAAAATATCAGTTCAGTAAAATTATTGGTGCAACAATTGAAAAAATATGAAACTCACCAGAAATCTTAGCCGCACTAAGGCAGTCAATGTAATGTGGTAGTTTGTATTGCAAGTTATCTGGCACATAGTGTTTCACACTTTTTTCATCGACAGTAATATCAGTCGTTATCTGTGAAAAAAATTATTCATTCACAACCTCTGTAGTATATATATACTTATGAACTCTTGGAGGATGAAAGTTCAGCTAGAAAATTGTTGTATTTTTTCTGTAACTTCATTGAAATGTTTCATTGCATTGTGATCTTTTCGAATACGTATTCAATAATAGTATTCGCAATTCAAACTTTTGGATGTAATATCATATGTTACATGTTTTTGAATTGAGAAGACATAACATAACAGGTTAGGTGGAAGAACAGATGGGAGTTTGCAACTTCCGGTGCCGGTTGTCATACTGAAAGTTGCTCATTTATTTATTTCTTATGTAAAAATATAACTGAAAATCAATGAATATCTTTATTATTATCATTTCCTTGAGGATACGATGGTCGGGCCATATTTCTCGAAGCCTCAATATATTCAGAAGGACGCGCCAGCATTATCAACCAACAACCACCCCCATGCCTAGGGAGTGCTCGTTGGTTGCATTCCTCTTCAGGACAGCTGCCTCAGCAGCTGCTCTGCAGAAAAATGCTTAAATTTCTGTTCACTGCAGGATCATGGACTATGCGGCTCCATCCATTATTATTCTGTCATACAGACACTCCAAACTGAAAAGTCTACGACCTCCCTGTTGTTGTCAGAATCACAACCGTGGAATGGACAATTTGGGATTTGAATTCTTTTGCCGAAGTATATTATGCATCATCTGGATGCCGGAGAGACGTATACTTACTTTGGGTTGTAACAGCTCACCAGAAGTAACAGCAGTGAAGACCTCTCTCCACGGCAAGTTTCACCACCAACTCTGATAGATTTGGACATCGGAACTGTCAGGAAAGAACAGAGTTGTTGCAATAAATATGCTTGCTGTTCCAATCTCACTCTTCAAATAGTGAAGTGGACTCGGAAGGAACTGTATAACTCGACGTAAAAACCCGAAAAATGATACATAGAGAGGTTACGCCTGTACTATTTCGAAACCTATCGATCTGTAGAGTTGGGGAGAGTGAGTGTAGGCCCACAGCACTTATGCCACATGTGACCATTGTACATCCTCCCGAGGACTTGTTCTTCTAGGTCATCGTTCATCCTGTACCTTCCAGGAAGGTGGACAGAGCTCGTGTAGGCCGAAACTCGCCGATTACACACTATCTTATTGACGATAACTCCGGACACTAGCATAGGACATGTCTGATAGTCTCATCTTCCTATTCACACATCCTGCATAAAGGTGTGTCCACTAGCCCCATATTATGGAGGTATTTCCTTAGTTAACAGTGGCCAGTCACAAGTACTACTGTTAAGG
Organism: Leptinotarsa defecta; assembly: GCA_015342085.1. Classification (NCBI taxonomy): domain Eukaryota; kingdom Metazoa; phylum Arthropoda; class Insecta; order Coleoptera; family Chrysomelidae; genus Leptinotarsa; species Leptinotarsa defecta. The sequence goes on from WOGO01005989.1 coordinate 8,796, forward strand.
GTAGATTTCTCCTGGTCATCGCCAGATATTTCTTCGGCGCCAGCTTCCCAGGGTCACCCAGGGTGATCCTGACAAGATTGCATCCTTTGATTCCATCCCGTCTCTTTAGGGTGTGATATTTGGCTACTTCCGCAATTGTCGTAGTTATCAGGCCATGGGTGCCACTGGGTCCTGAAATTCTTAGTCCAGCTGCTTCCTTGGCTAAAGAGTCGGCAATGCATTCACCTTTACTCTTGTCGTACCCTCTAACGAACGTCAGGATAATGTTATTATCTACCGATGCTTTGGCTAAATCTTGGTGGCACTCTAGTACTGGCCCTGAGGTATATCTAGTTCTATATTATACATCTATCGATGGGCAGGTTATCTTCACATCCGGGGACTCCTCTCTTCGACTCTCCCTGTTTATATATCTGTTGTTATATATCAATTGCGGTGAGTATTCATATGTTCAAGATGCTCGTAAACAACTTATGACACTAATTTAGGCATATTGTAGGTCTGTAATTTCAGAGAGTCGACAAATCTCCGCTTTTAGGGATGTGAATGGTCCGCTCCGTAAAAACAAATCTGCAGTTGGCTGCTCTCTGTTCAGTTATGAGTTGAAAATACTGGCCAGACGGTGGTGGATGCTTGATAGTAATTTCAATCAATGAGGCCCATGAGTGCCTAGAACAGCAAAGTTCTTGGAATCTACGGAGGCTCTTCGAACTTTATCTGGGATGATGGGGTTACGCAGTTCATTGGGCTCAGGCTGTCCAAATTTTTTGCTAAAAACTTTGAACTGTGCCAGGACTGGACTGGACTTATTATTATTATTATTATCACTAATGTACTACCAAAAGTTAAATTTGAAAAGAGGAAGAGTGTTTATCATACTCACCATATCAGATATCAAGCCAAGGCATAAAACATATTTCTGTAACGAACAGAAGTATATTAAAAACATTTACAAAAAATAGAATGCAGAATGTTCATCTCCACTTTCCCCGAAATGAATATTCAACATTTTTTCAAATTTTTGATACTTGTTAGTTTTCATTCAACTTCTTTCATATGGAACAAACAATGGAAAGTTTCTGAAGGGAATAATTATCTTTAAAATTTAGCCTACTTTTACTTATTAATGATCGAATGAAGTTTTCATCAGACGAAATCATGCCAAATGTTCGGGTCATTGCCAAATGATGAACTGTTTAAAATTGGTTTTTCCGTGATTCAGCTGTCGGTTGCCCCCCTTCGAATGGCAACCCTCAAAATAAACCAAAGAATTAACAAGATCTTGCCGTTTTCACGTGCGATTCCTAGCTGATATCCAAGCTCAATTCGTTCTCTCATCAATTTGAAATCAATTATCAGTAATGATCACCTAATAGGACAGTATTATGTTTAGAAAGACCAAAGACTGAGACATTGAATGTGGTTTTGGGGACTGTTCGAAACTGAAAACTGTTTTTTCAAAGACAAAATACAAGCACTACAGGAAAATCCTTAAGGCGCCATTAGAGCGGTGCGTTTGCAAAAGTGGTGATTCATATTGGATTCAAATCGCTGGAGATCCAATCCATTAGGAAAACTGTTCTCAGGAAGTTGATTCCACAAATACGGTTCACCGAACGGAAGAGTCCCTAAACAGTGAAGTTCAAGGTATACTGAGTTGAACCTCAAAACGATGAGCAGCCACAGTCCGTCATATGTACCGCTCTTAGTGGAATCGAATATGACAAGTCACTTAAACACTTCCCGTGAAAGTATATATTTAAGATGGAAACATCTCCAACTATTCTTCCATGTTCCAGACTATCAAGGTTGCAAGTGAAGTTCGCTTCTCCAATCAGACGGATTGCTCCTTTCTGGATGGAATCTAGTATCACACACAATCGTGAATATTTTTGATGAAATATACACTTGAAGTTTCAACCCCTAATATTTATTGTTTCGATTATCCACTCACAAAGCGGCTACTTCACTGTAGTTGATTCATTGAAAAATTTTATATAATTTTTAGCAACACTGGAGTTCACTAAAATTCAAGTGAGACGACGGCTTTAAGACCATCCTATTCAATGCTAGTTTGGATGCCATTTTCATGAAGGAAAAAAGTCTACCTGGGAAATATTGTGTGTGGTGAAATATTGGTTAAATAATGAAATCCGTGCAAAGGCTGCAAATGGAATACAACCGGCTGATCTATTTTATTCATGATGAGATGATAAGAATGACTCATGAATTATCTACATGAGATCCTTATCTTGATGAATTTGGTTGTGATTGAATTTTTTGATGAAATAGTGAACATCATGAATATGTCTCACGCCGAATATCTCAAACAATGTAACACTGTATTTCTGCTGATGGATTAGAAACCTTAGAAACATAAAGTTTCATTTTTGTTTTATTACAAATAGAAAATGAGTGAATATTGAAAGATAAAAGTTAGAACATTTCACAACTCTGAATAAAGAAATCTATTCACCTTAATATTCTTATTTCCAGTAAATTTTCCTTGCTGTAGTTCCTTGATTTGTTCCTCTGTTGTATCAGTTATAAGTGTGCATTTGTTGTGCCAAATTTTCGATGCTGGTCTTAATATCTCACCAAAGTCCTAAAAACAATACTCATCACAATTTAACCCTCAAAATTTCTCGCAGGTATGTATTTAATGTGGTCATCACACATAAAAAATGGTTTCATCAGACAACAGCTATCTTTGAGAATTCATATTTCATTATCGATATTTATTTATTATCGAAGACAGTGGACATTATTCGAGGAAGCAATATTTTCAGAGGGTTCAAAAATATTCAATAACATTTGAAGGGCCAGGGGGAACAAAGATGAAAGTCACTTTTTCGTCGATTTTGAGATATTAGCGCTATCTACGGGCTATGGAGGAATACTATCATCTGGTAGAACAACAAGGGGAAAAAAAGATGAGAATCGTCCGAAATGTGCATGAAAAGATTCGGGGTAAGGGGGAAAATAGATGAATGTCACAAGCGCGGATGGAAGAAAGATGAATGTCAATTTAAATGCCCGGGCCACCGGTAGAGACCAGCAGTGTTGCGGAACCTTCCTCGCAATCAGCTTATCACTTGTTGAATCACGTAGTGCTAAATTCATATTGTTTTTGTGGCTTATTGTTTTTCCTGAATTGTTGGTGTATAAAAAAATAATATTGGATACCAGCATCATGGATACTCTGGATTCTGCAGAGAGTAGTGATGAGGTGGGGAAAGTTCCGACCAAACTGA
>WOGO01005990.1:0-12048 GCA_015342085.1 Leptinotarsa defecta
TTATTTTCTTTATCTTTCAAAGAAAAGGTATATTTTCAATAAAAATTTTGAAATTTTACACAAAGAAAATAAATGTTCAAAGCTTGATTATTTGAAAGCAAGGAACATTATTAAACTGAAAAATTCGAATATTCTACTGAATGATCATTTGTATTTAAATAGGTCACTATTATTACTGAACTTGTTTTCTCAGAAACCGTCATTGTATTATTAATATAATATTCTCTAGGTGATCATAATTTGTGGATACACCTTAGGTATGAAATTTGAGTAGGTGTTTTAGGTAGTTATGATCGAAGAAGTAGTCATGTAGGTATCTCACTTATGTTAATAATTAGAGGATATAATAGAATTCACAATATGTCATCCACTACGAAAAAGCTACTGTGATAGCGAAATATGTCGTGATATATTTTTTAAAAAAAAGTTTGTGAAGATCAAATTTTCAGGTGTAGTTTGTGGAGTTACTATAGATCTTCGTCAAGTAACGGCCGAGTCGATCAGAAAAAAAAGTAACAAATATTTTTTGTGATCCTCTTTGTTCCGTATTTGAAGATGAAAACTATTATGATTTAATTCAAAGAAGCACTTTTGAAACAATCGATTTCTGATAAACTTTGAACTCTTTGAAAGAGTTACACATAGAAACCAACTGAGGCGTACAAAACTGTAGCTTGTTTCCTAAATCACAACGAGAATGTGATCTTCAGAAGTTACACAAACAAGTTCTGATTTCAAAAGACATTTCAAGAGACATCATGATTTGTTTGGAAAGGAAGGCAAATAAAGGAAACGTCGTTTATAAAATAAAATGATCAGACACCATTATATATTTTTTCCATATCTTGTATAATGAAGACACCAGAGCAGAAAAATTAAAAAAATCAAATTTTTTCGATTAATTACGAATAGAGATTTTATATTCTGCGTTTTCATGAGTTGTTATCAAAAAATAATTATAATATCATTGAAAGATATTTGTTCAAGCTAAAAGACTTTTTCGACTAAAATGAAATTACCTGAAATAAAATTCAGTGTGATTTGTACAATATTTTGACTTTGAAATGTGAAAAATTTTGGATACATAGCCCCGTTTATGGTGTTTTCCATAGAACTATCCACATTACCCTCAGGAAAGCCATTTTAGGAGGCCTGTAATATACTCTCGCAGTATTTTTTTCTTTTCCCGCCGGATTTCTATCCACATATGTTCAAAGAAACTTCCATTTTCAGAAATTAAAACTTTTTGTCCTAGATAGTGTTTAATAAAAAAAAGCTACTTCTTCTCCACGTTTGGCAACTTCATCATTTCTAATCAATGAATAACTGTCAACGTTTATGGAGATGTCAGGGATACCAGGGTGTAACCAAGTTTCTGATACCCCTAGTATATGAAAATTTCTTAAGTGATCCACGGAATTGAACATATTTTAAACTACAAAAGTGTCTCTTTACAATCAAAATTGAAAAAACCCGTCGAGAGTACGTGAACCACAACAATACTTCGACAAAACAACTATAATGATAATAATAATAATAATGATAATAATACGTTTATTATTTGCCCCATATCCAAAAACAATATCAAATTTCTATGTAAAAAAAGGTAGATAAATAAAAGGTGAGAGTTCAGTTTTCTTTCAACACCAGGAAGAGAGAAACTGGTTTTCCACTCAGACCCTTACTACAAACTGAACTTGAAACTAAAATATACTTACTGACTAGTACCAGTGAACGAGAAGACGGGAGAAAAGCAAAATGAAAAAAAAAAGATGAAAGAGAGAGAGAGAGAAAAGTTAGGAACCCTTTTTATAACTTATTTTCACTTGTGAGGGCAGTGATTCCTTTAGGTTATGAAACCGCTAGGTTGAATGACGTCGCTGTGAGAATTTCATTTTCTGCTCTGAGTTGGGAGATATTTTCAATTATTACGCAACCATACAGTCATGAAAATTTTTAGAGAGAAACACGACCAACTGTAGTCGGTTATCTTGTAGGTATTCATGTAACTAACAATACTATATGAGAAACTACGTTTGGAAATTTCCTTTCTGAGTCAAGGAATGGTGAAAAAAAAGTTTACCGAGTATTTCTATTATGTATGTCTTTTCTATATATGACTTTATCATGGAGTTAGTTGGGTTGCTTGTATTTCAAAAGTTTATAGAAGTAGCAAATGATATGTAGTTTATGCCTGTTGGACATATTGAGCCACTAAATTTCTTTAATTGTATGGGAAATTCTCTGCCTGTTTTCAAGCAAAAAAAATGTATGAAACAGCAGTTCTGGATTTTCTAAATACGCTGACTATCCACGCCATCTAAACATAGCTCACATACAATATCACAATAGTTGAATTTGTAAAGCACTAATGAATCACACAGCATTTTTTACATATTCGCCTGAATCATGGGTAAATCATCTTCAGACTAGTATAACTTCTTCTCAACACAATATTAACCTGTTCTTTGCACCTCAATTTTTGATCTTGTATCAAACCCAAGTTCTTTGCACTCTCACTAAAATATATTGTGTCATTTCCCATCCTCAGTATAAGATTAAAAGATATATCATTCCTCACATTGTCATTAAAGAACAAAATAACACATGACTTTTGAGGATTTATTTTAAGTAAATGTTTATCACATATGTCTTTTAAAGATTATAAGTCGATATTTATTTCTCTGTCAGTTTGCATGACATTATCGGGTTCAAAGGTTTTATATATCTGTGTGTCATCAGCATACATATGGTAGTTACAGTGCTGCAGAGTCTCATGAAATGTTGCAGTATATAAGGTGAAGAGAAGTGGGCCCAAAATACTACACTGAGGAACACCGCATGACAACGCTCGAGGATTTCCTTTACCCGCATGGTCAGTCGTTTTTTTTAGTTTCTCTTCGAATTCACGGGATAGCTTGTAAGCTATACCTTGCAAAAATTCTTCGTTGAAAATACTGCGTATCTGTTCACTTATGAGTGACATATCTTTTTTGGTAAGCGGCAGTTCGACACTTTGTTATTATTCATTTTGACAAAATAATACAGTTGTTACTACAGTTTGGAATGTCGTTGAGAGTTTTTTTTAATAATTTGAAGTCACACAGCGGGCTACAATGATACGAACCGCTTTATTCGACTGACATCCAATATAATGTTTCCACGAGCATGAAATGAATACTCATATTTCACTCAATATTGAATAGACAATCCAAATAACATTAATAAAAAAAAGTGAACTAAAGGTTTATAGCTGCCTATTACGAAGATTTTTCTTAACAGGTACAATAATGTTGTTCAAGCTACCTTTTTTGAGATGAACTGCTTGCAATGGAGGAAACGATGTCGGTTCTATGCAGCGTTGATTTTCTTGAATGTTGGTCCGTCGAAACATTCAGAGAGAACTGTATTTCCATGTTGTCAAGGCAATAGTTTCTATCGTCTATACTAAGGAAAATCACCGTTGATGGTTGCTTATTTTCCTTGTTGCTTGGCGGTATTTTAATAATGATACAGGCGTTTCTCCTTCTGACATTCTTCCGCAGGATAATCAGGCGGTATGAATATTCCTGTACCCTTGAGTTTTTGGCCTGGGTAAGAATAGCTTTCCTCACTTTACTGTTCCTACTCTCAATGTTCCTACTCAATGTTTCTACTCAATGAGGATGGGATATGGTTCATTCCGTTTACCACAAGAATTTTATCTGAAAGCATCCCTCAGATCCTTCTCTCTAAAAACAATGGTAAGCTTTTCGCAAACGACATTGATTACAATAGTCAACAAAACTTTAACTTTTTTTCGTCACATTGTATCAATGAAAAAAAATTGACACATCAAGTTTTCTTTTGACATCAAAGCATACATTTTCGTGAACAATACAAAAGTCAACTACACTAGAAGAAATTATAACTCAATGTACAATAAGTATTTATGATTTTCGTGAATATTTGTCTTCTGATGGGACCCTTCTAAGTTTCCAACAATGATCTGCTGGACTCCATTCCCATTCATAACGCTTCTCCATCAGGGATATGTCCTGATAGAATCTTTCTCTATGTTATTCACTCACAGCACTCAACATATGGATTTTTTAGGACACATTACATCCCAAATGTGTGGCTCATTGGACATATTTTACATATATGTGTTTCATTTTTATCAAGTATCCTGCCGTTCTAGAATTATGAAAACTTCAGAAGAAGACTCTTTGCAAAAATTACCTGGTTCAATTTTAATCAATTTTGGGAATTTAAGTTCAAGAATGAAATTTTTAGCTAACGGTCACTATGAAATTGTGAGCAAAATGAAGACAACTAAATGAAAAATTAAATATTTGTCAGAATACGCAAAAATAGCCTTACCTAATGTCAATGAATTATTAAAAGAGGAAATATCATCAACATTGATTACAGCTAAACTTTCCTGATTGGTATGTTGGAATATCAGAAATAATCTTCTCACAAAAAAACAATATTTGAAGTAGGATTCGGAAAAAATTATTTTGGCAAAACGGCATCCTACAACTTCAATTCCAACGCCCAAATATTGTGAATGAATAAAAATGGATGAAAATCATTATGAAAAATGGCCAGGGCCTAATTCTGTTGAATAGATATTTCATATATACTTGATTGGTTGGACAGTATCTAATAGTGATGGTAATAACTCCACTTGGGGAGCATCTTGTCTGATCCTCGTCTTGAAAATTGTTTAATAAAGCAAAAACACCATTTTGTAGATATATTCTTGAGAGAAGAATATTTGCTCAAACAGGCATTCGAATACACGATCAGTGAAATCATAGTCCAATTTGTTGAGTAATTGTTGAGCTTCTTTCCAGTATAAAACCTCTAATACGCCATTTTTGTTATAGGATTTGTATAACAATGCCCCATTCATAATTCTAATATTGATTACACATCATCGTTTCTTAATAATTATATGATGCACTTCATTTATATCGTGAATATTTTAAGTTCTTATTTTTACTCGCAAATTCATTTTTGATATCAATCAAAACATTTTTATATTCGACATTATTTTGATACCAAAAGTGAATTGATTTTTCTGTATAAAACAATCAAATTTTATCTAAAAATGTCCAAATTAATCAGTTAGAAAACAAAATTTGTATGTTTTTTTGAAAACACAGTGTACTTTACACGGTCCATATGTTTCTATAAAATTCTTCCATTTGCAGTTGAAATAACGAAATTTATCAAATTGTTTCTGTCGCTACTTCAAAATTGAAAAGGGGGATTTGGCTGGACTGTTATAAAAAGCCCAGTACACGGAAATGATGAAATGCGTTAACACATCCAAGAATTTCACGAGTCTTCATCGTAGCAATATTATGGCGAAGTCGCCGGGATCCAAGTCAAATTGACGGTAAGCGGTCTATAAATTTCACAACAGTTTTCGCTTCGAGATAGTTCTAACATCATCAGAAGTTGCCTAATATGTGCAAGTTAATGTCCTTCCAATAAAATTTTGAATTCTTCATCGTTCAATATTGATGTGTTTATTAAACTTGTCTCGCAATTGATAGCTTTTTCTGAAAGTTAATATTTATTTAGCAACTTTGCATAGTGAACTACATGTCATAATTATACTCTTGGTGATTGTTGAGTGAAATAAATAATCAATTATATGAACAAATAATGAAATCAAATTATCTAATAAGCCTTGAATGTTGAAAGAACCTAGTCATCCATTTCAGAAACTGAAAAAGGGTTTGTTTGAAATTATTCCGATTGAAAAATTAGTTCGTGATTATTTTGCTAAAAAGTTCAGTTAGTGAGTCAAAAGTAAATTTCATATTTATTTTGGGTTATCATACTAAAAATATTATAAACCGTAGGATCAAAATATTTCGATACCTCCCATAGTTGACATAAAATTGAAATGTGACACCTGAGATAAGTAACTGCAGAAGGTTATTCACAGATAATTACGTCAAAAATTTCCTAAATGTTTTAACGGAATCAAATGACGACCATTCGAACCTTCAATGATCCGGGAAAGTAGTCGTATAATACACGCTAAGTGGATGAATGATATAATTTTGAAATTTTTGGTAGTTTGAACTTTCGTATCAAAAATAAGTATTACTTATATGTATAAGTAGCGCTTTCCGCTATCTGTTCCTCTGTATACTAGCCCCCCGGTGGAACCAGTTGGGGGGCCAGCGGCGCGTGCTTATCATAAGGTGCTATGGGGCGTTTTGCCCCATGTCAGGGAATGTCTCTGTTGCTTATCCTCTTATGACAATATTATTAACCTTAGTAAACTCAAAATAACTTCCTTTTCAGATTCTGTTGGAAACACTACAAAGCAGTAATAATACAATATCTTCTTAGCAGAAAATGAGCTCTGTCAAGTCAAGTATTCACTGAATGGTGTTGTTGAAATCTGGCATAACTTGAATATTCAGCAATTGTATTTACCCTCACCATTCACATTCATTTCTGGAAAAAATAATCCTAAATTATGGGACTAGAATCACTTCAATATCGAAAATATTGACGGTTGCCTATCCCATTCAGATGAGAAACATATCCATTCAAAGAATATGTTATTTATAACATAGCTAGATCACGATTAACAAATTTCGAAAAGATCTGACATCTCTTTAGTAGAATTTTTTTTTGTTAAATATACGAATCACTTTCAATTTTGGGGAAGGAATTTGTGTCGATAAAAAATTTCGAAAACGTTTGGACTTCTCACTTCTGAAGCTTTGAATAATTGAGTCGAAGACTGGATATTTTCCATCAAGACAACGTAGCCTGATACTGTAACATTTACGACTATTCCCAGAAATTCATATTGTCTAATATTGAAGAATATGAATTCATATGACAATATCAATACACATAATATCTACATTTCTTTCCTATATTCGTAGTACGAATTCACTATTTTAACAAACTCTAATAACGATACTGAGCTGATATTCATTTATGATTATATTTTGTACTTGAGCAAAGAAGTTTTCACCTACCTTGTTTTCATTCCTTTTATTTTCATTAGTAGTGCTGAGTTTTAACATTTTATATAGCAGAATTGTGTGTTCAGGTTGATTCTTTGGTTTGAAAGAAATATAGCCGTTCGCATTTAAAGGGTTACCCATGACCTAATTTATTGGATTTTGGAAACGGAAAAAAGTCATTTTCCGAAATGTCATATCATTTGGAGAGAGCAAAAAATGAAAATTCTATTTTTCCATGGATTATTCAATTCTAAATCATAATTTATGAATAGGACGATGAGTTACAGACTAATTGAACTCTTCAGTGGTGTATATTACATGGTAACATTCCAAGCGAACAGTTCAGTTACCCTCTTTAAGAAATAATTATTTACTGATTGACTCAATAGCGAAAATCTTTCACAGAGCTATATATACCCTACTGACAGAAAAGTTACGCTCTTAGAGTTCAAATAATATATTTGCCTGTCGATTGAATTATGTCCGTGAGAAATGAAATAATTCTTTATGAATGATTCAATTGGAGATACTGGAATCGAGTTGGTAAAAATGTGTCAAAAATTTAGAAAAATACTTTGTTATTTAATATTCGTAACTAAGTTGTCTAGATGTCATGAAATAACATTCCATCGGAGTGAATTTCCGGTTTCTAACTCAGTACTTATAAAATAAATAAAATGTTGTTTCATCTTCTTGTCAAAAAACTCAACATGAATATGTCATTTTCCTTGTCAGCTAATGAATCTGTCGTCATGGTACAAAAAGAAGTGAATTGTTCACTGAATATTTAATTATGATCATTATATTCGATTGGATACAACTTCCGTTTACGAAAAAAATTGAATAATTAGCTTGAGAAAATTTAGTTTCATATTGAAGGCCACATATGATTACATTTTAGGAGTTTCTTCCTCATTGAAACCATTGAAAAGAGCGATATTATATGCTTCATTATTGAAAAATTCATATTCATCATTTGAAAATTGAATTTCATAGTGAATATTAAAAAAGAATGTTATAGATGTATCCCAAACTGACATATTATGTAATTTTATTGTTTGATCACTTTTAGCAATAACAAATGTGAGTCACTCAAAGAATTTTATTTTAACCAGACAATGATCAAAATTGATATGTTCGAATGAAAGATCACTGATCTCTCGGTTCGACCTTTATGCAATCATCTCAGCAGGCGTTGAATTATACAACAAAAAATACGTAAGTCGACGATATAAAAAAGGTCATGTTCATGGTTTGTGCAATTTCTCCTCTGTTTGTCTTATACTTTCTGATTACTTTCACACAGCAAAAATACCCATATTGAATGAGGTGTTTATTGATATTGTAGTTTTAACACGAACACTGTCGTGTTCCTTGGGAAAAAATATAATCGGCTGGGAACTAGAAACTGCCAAAAATAGAAGAATTTCACATGAGAATGAAAATTAAATAAAAAAGAACGATACAAAACTATATACTGAAGGATAACACAAACTTGATCGAAAAACTTACAACGGAGAAAAATAAAAGAATTGTCTTGATTTTATACCTGAAGATGACATAGACAATGGCGAAACGACGTTGGATTAAAATACGTGAGCTGAATAAGACCGTTATTCCAATGAATTGAAGAAAATAAACATGTAGTATTCTATATCCTTTTGGCGATTTTATATATGCCTCCATTGATACTTTTTAATGCTATTTCATCTAAACTTTGTGAACTTTTTTCAATGAACTGAAATAGCTGAAGCCAAAAATTCAATTTTTGGGAGGAGGATTTTGATATATGAGTTGTCACAAGCGATCTTTGTGAAACGGACTTTATTGGAGTTATCATCGTGCCATGTTCAAAAAAGTCTGATATTGCCAGCTGCTTTGATACCAATCTTTGAATTTTGTTTTTCTGCTGATATTTATTTGTTCATCGATTCATACAGAAAGTTGGATAATTATAAGGTTGATTTCCAACCAAGTGAGGCAGAGGTTATCTATCCTAGATGGCAAGATGCCACACTTCTGAAACTACATTCATAGATCTATATCGAAAATTTAATTTCACGAAAAATGAAACATACAAATGGACTTTCCAAAAATTTCCCACTCATTAGCTTCGGAAGCTTGGCTCAAAGGCCAACTATCGTGATTGATATCTTTCCTCCCATAAACACACAAGCACCAATATCAATCTCGAGAGTCCAAGGAGAGAAAAAGAGAGTACAACTTCAAATGCAGATAACAGGTGACGATCTGTCTATGAATATTGATGGCTCAAATCTTGCCACTCTTGATTTGTTACGGAATACTGTGCTTTCGATTTGATTCTCGTATGTTGTTATGAAATAAACAACTATTTCAAAATTGATGCGGAGATAAAAAAAACAGGTGGGACCACCTGTTGACTGTATTTGTTACATAGTTTCAGGAGAATATGCTTCATTCTCAAGAATTTCACACACTGATTTATGATCATGGGTCATGTCCTGTTAGCTATTTTGCGGAAAATGCTCATCAAAAAATAATGAGTCAGGGTACCATTGGAAACAGAATTGAAAGCCAACCAAAATGATGTGCCACTTGACCCCCCTTTCCCATTTGAAATTCTAAGGATAACGTCTACCCCTCCTAGGGGGTTGAACCACGAGGCTGCATATAGTCCTTGAAAGTGTCCCCCTTGACAATAAAATTGACCTATTGTTTCGATTTCGATTTGTTTACTGGAGGGAAGATATTAAGGGTAAAAAGTTTTTGAAATGACACCCTGTATAATAAACGAAAATGAAATAATACGGAACTGTTAAAGACTGGTAAGAAAAATACTACCACTATATTCCATCATTCGATGGTATATGAAAATTTTAAGCAGAGTGGATGGAGAAGTCAGTAAGACTGACAACCTGATACATTTTCTGTAACAGAGACTGAATGTGTCAGGTAGATAGTGCTGACTTCTTCTGCAGCAATCACGAAAGTTAATTTGTTGACGAAATTTTTTCGATTGGACACTGCAAAATCGAGTTTTTGATAATTCGCACTGATCCCATCTGACACAATATCGTCATCTCCCATAAAATGATATTGTTTTTAATCGTTTGTTCAGCACAGCATATTTTTTTCTGAAAACATATGAAATATCTGGTATTCAAATAAGGCACGAGTTAATCGGCTTCCAATTCAAACGGTAAGAGAGATTATATAACCGAATACTAGGTATTTGTGAATCGCAAAATCAGTATCGTTAAACTCGAAATAATTGGTTATATAACAGCCATTTCTGCCCTAAAAAAATATTGATGGCTCGTTAAAATTGAACAGCAAACCTGCAACACTGAAAGTGCAAATTAATGTTAGGGATAATAGTTGATACTTTGATCGCTTCTTTCCCAATGAGCTATCTAGGTCATTAGGGTGATATCTTTTGAAATTGAAATTATTTTTTATTATGACCCCATGAAAACTTTCATACACATTTGCAGTTATGTGCAGTTAATGTTGCATAACTCGAGTTTAATGAAGGATTGTGACAAAAGAATATTAAAGTTATTGCTAACATGAATATTTGGCTTATTGCTAAATTTTTGTGCTAGATGTGAACGCAGTCTGCATGGCCGTAGATCACATCAATGCTTGCCCAATCTAAAAGGATATGCCAAGGAGAACCACCGCGGTATCCATCAATTCTTATATCTACATGAAATGGAGGAATTTGAAGAGAAACCAAACAAATCTTATGAAATTTGTGTTTGTTATTCTCAAATATGTATAGTATCTACAATTAAAAAAATGCTTTTTCGGAGAGATTGATGACTTATAAATAATTGATTTAGATTTCATCTAATATATGATGCTAATAATAAAAATTTTGTTTTCTGAATATGTTAACTATACAATTGAGACGTGTATTGATAACGAAAGACCTCACTGTAGGTTACAGGAAATATTACAGTTCTGTATGTGATTGAAATGTATGCGTGCCTTCTATTCCATCAGATATTCTGATGAAAACTTTGAATCACATGCAGTGCGAGCTGTTTTCAGTCACCGACAGTCTGCGACTAGGACAGTTGATATTTCTAGTCCTAGTTACATATTTGTGAGGAATGTAATTCACAATAAAAAATGATTTCTGTACATTCATACATGCACATTGCATAAAAGATGAGTAAATTCTTTGATTGGAAAAAACCTCCATATGAATTCCTGTAGGTACTGCATGTTCAAAATTATTTCAGCAGTTCGTTTCCGAATGATGAATACTTCTTCATTATCAGAACTATTTCCCCAGAACAGGATTCCATATTTCGCAACTGCTTCAAAATGTGTATGATACACAGTTTTCAATTGAATCAAGATGCATGAATCTATTGAGAATTCTCAATTTATTTTTATGCATAACTTTTCTGAATGACCAGACCAGTCCAAATTGATATAAACACCCAGGAATTCAGTACCAAAATTTAAATTTCTCTCTCTTCATGTTTTCTATGGTTTGAGAACGTTCTATCTGTACCCAACCAGCAAAGTTGTTTTATAATTTCTTGGTGTTACAACAGTTTTATTTTATTATTATTTTATAATTACTTTCAGAATGCTAATTGATTGTATTAGATGATCGGTAAACACAATACAGTTGTAGGCAATAAAAGTGTTTTATAAATTTGTCATAGAAACGTTCATGAAATAAAATTAAAAAACTATCATAAAATAGTCAGGAAATTATCACAGAAACCTTTTTACAACCAACTTATAAAACTTATTTTTCTATAAAAGTAAATCGTTATGTAGCAGTTTTATAACATTTTTCTATGAGATATTTATGATAGTTATAAAACTATTTCAAGTTTATTTTATAACTGTTTTCTGTAGCTTCAATGAAATTATTTTATTGAAATGCTTTCAGACCCTATTTTTTTTATTACCATATTGTCACTTCTATGATACTTTTCCAACTATTTTATAGTATGGTATATTCACTACAATTCAAAAACACTAATATAACTGTCATATAATCAAATTGCTTTTGCTAATATATATTTGCTGCCACCAAGAATTAAAT
>WOGO01005992.1:0-12047 GCA_015342085.1 Leptinotarsa defecta
AAATATCGTTAGAATTTTTTTATTACATTCACAGTTTTTGTTGAATCGAGCTAGTATTAGTTTTTAATCACTACGCAAACTTAAAGAAGGTAAAGAAGTGAAGTTATAGCAACACGTTTCACTTTTTTTTGTACAGAACACGAGCGCTACAGTGTTACGATTAGTCATAAATAGTTGCACGCTAATTATTAGGACAACTCTATTTGTGAAACATCCGATATATAGTGCCAGCCGACTCAGTGAGTTTTTTTTTAAGAAAAAAAAAAGGAACGTTTTTTTCGTCCGTCCACTCTGGGGCATTGGTGATTGAAACTGAATGATAACGTTCGGAAGACTTGATTTCAGGCAAATTCTGGTTTTCGAATATTAAATTACGTCTTTTGACGGATATAAACCTGCAGTGCCTTGTTGTGATATTGTGATTGGGTAATTCTGCTGTGGAGCGATCTTGCAATATCCTTATTATCGATTGGGATATATTTTATCGAATCAATTATTTCTTCCGGACCGTTTGAAAACATCCCGGGAATGTTAGGGCAGTCGAGCATTGGGAGGTAAGCGTATAGTTTTGTTACTCATTATTTTTTTGGCGCGGATGTATCGTGAAATCAATTATTTACGAGAATACCTTGTTTTAGATGTTTTTCTCTGATATGGTAAATCGAAATTTCGCCCGGACGGTGCTACCTTTGACAACACGTCGAAGTGGATGGGGTCAGACCTTTTTGAACTTTATTGTCTTGTACGTAGCGACTTAATCGCAAATAGGAATCGCAGGTCATAGGAATCTACTCATCACTAGCAGCTAGATAAGTACCGATTAGAAGTTTTATTAATGGTGTTGATATTGCGGGATTCTGACACTATTGTTTACGGAAGCAATGAACCTCGCTGAATAGGTGTTTACGGATAGGTTTGTCTTCGCCTTTGTATAAGCGTTTAGTTTGTAGTATAAGTTGAAAAATAAATCCGTTGAACAGGCGTATTTTGGGGAAGCATCATTCAACGTGTTTATTCTTGTTCCTTTGTCGTATTCCACCTTATTGTTTTAGCGTATCTGGATTGTGGTAGTTTCATTTCAGGTTTAGGCTAGTTGGTGCACAAGAAACTGCTTGGCGCCCTTGTTATCAATTTTTTCACATATTTATACTTATCTGTCTGATTCAACACACGGCCCTTACGAGCAAGCACATTACTTGCCGTACACAAAAAAAAGGACAGAAGTGTTATTCCTAATGTTTCAAAAATAAATGTCTCTGATAGATAATTTTTTTTATTATTGAATTTAATGTAATGATATCACAGGTAGTTTGTTCCTCGCGTGATGAAAGAAAATCGTACGAAAATTTGGCATGTCCAATACGAAGTCGACAGAGGATTACCTGATGTTTTCTGGTTTTTGTTAAGGGTGTCCAGGGTTTAACGAATGTCTTTATTTCGTTTCGTTTTGAATTCGTCTGGAGCCATTTTCTCTGTCACTCGTTTATTATCATATTCTTGATATATCTTTTCGTATCAGACGGAGTTATTCTGGTGATTATCCTTGACCAATAATCGTCTATCGCTTCTTTGGCTGCAATAAGTTCAGTAGAATTTGGGAGACAGCATCATTTTTTGTGAAACAGGATAAAGAGGAGTCACAAATGGAGGGATTGATCATCCAAGGAGGAAAGGTAGTTATGGAGTTGGAAAATAATGGAGGAAGTGTATACCCTAATTGTTCTAAATATTTGTTTATCCTTTCGTGAAAAGAAGGGTCCGTTCTTGGATGTCATTTGAAATTTTGTTTGAAACGACTTGAAAATACATTATCATATGTACAATGTGTTGGTTTGGTTGCAATAGAAGTAGCATAATAGAGACTCATATAATATATTGTCTACGATGGGATTTCATTTGCTTCACATAAGCTTTCGATTGGGCTTTTTCGATGAGCTCCTAATGCTATTCGAAGTGCTGTACTTTGAACAACGTCTAGTTTTCGGATTGTCGACTGGTTTGCAGAAGCATATGATATTGATCCATAGTCGATTCTGGATCTAATAAGGGATCTGTAGAGTCAAATAAGTGTAGTTGTGTCGGCACTCCATGTTGTATTGGATAGCATCCTCAGTAAATTTAGCCCTCCTTGTCACTTTCTGATGAGATGGTGTATGTGTTATTTCAAGTTTAACTTTTGATCGAAAATCATTCCAAGAAATTTACTTTCGTCAACATATTCCAGATTTTTGCCATAGAGGTGTAGTGTTGGTCGGTTTCTGATGTGTGTTCGAAAAGAGTATTAATGTTGTTTTTTCTGAAGTGAAAGTGAGTCCCGTTGATTCAGACCAAAGTTCTAGCTGTTGTAGGTGATGCTGGAGTATTGAACTCATTGTTTCAATATTCTTTCCTTTGATAATTAGAAGTAGGTCATCAGCGTAAAGTCGTACTTTCACTGGTAGTTCGACATGTTCTATTATCTGGTTGATTGCTATAAGAAATAATGTTATGCTAATAATATAACCCTGTGGTGTACCATTTTCTTGGGTTTTCAGATTTGATAGTTCTCCTTTGACTCTATCTCGAAAGAACCTATTTTCAAGAAAATTTTTGACGAATGCTAACATATAACCTTAGCTGTTCCATTGTTGTGAAGTTTTCAAAATATAATGTCTCCCAGCCTTGTCCATAAGCTTTCTCTAAGTCGAAAAATATTGCTATACATATTTGTTTGTTTGAGAACGCCTCATGTATTTCTGACTCTGGGTCTATAATATTGTCTACAGTAGATCTGTACTTTCTGAAGCCGTTTTGTTCCTGTCGAAGTAGGTTACAAGATTCTAAGTGCCATACCAGTCTTCTATTCACGATTGTTTCCATTAATTTACAGAGGCTATTAGTTAGAGATATAGGTCTGTAAGATTCAGGATTATGTTAAGGTTTGTTTGGAAAAACAGCTGGTATGTCGTCCGGCCTAGGAGAAGTGTTTTAAGGTTGATTAGTGCGTCTTCAAATTCATGTTCTGATATATTCGAGTTAATGGGTAATGTATGGTGTTGATCTATAATAATGGTATTTTTTCTTCTTCCATATCTTTCTTCAGGTTGAAATCAGGATCATAGGTTATTCTGCTTGAATGATTCTTTAAGTTATTTGCTAGTGTCTCTGCTATATGTCTATTGTCCTTTATTAAATGTTTCTCATGAATAAGTGAATTAATGCCGATATGATATTGTTTTCCGTTTATTTTCTTAACTTTTTTCCATACTTCTGCCATTGGTGTTGATGATTTTATTTCTGATACACAGTGTTTCCAGGACTCTTTCTAACTTCTTTTTATTACAGATTTTGCTCTGGCCCTCAGACTTTTAGAAATAATCTGTAATTCTTGTCTTATGTCGTTTAAATCTGTTGAAGGCATGTTTACTTTGTATTATGGCCTCGTGGCATTCATTATTCCACCATGGGAAAGAATGATGTTGTTTGAGGTGTTTAGTTTTTCCTATAGTTTTCTCTGCATCTTTAGAATCACGTTGTAGAGGTGGTTCAATTTCTGTTCTAAGTCGTTATCTGTTTCGCTGTACTTTTCTATATTGTTCTCGATGTGTGTTGTAAATGAGTTCCAGTCAACGGTTTTCAAATTCCATCAACAAAATTATATTGTTGTTGTATCATTTCCATCAAGGGTGAGTTTGATAGGAAAATGATCGCTCCCATATAAAAAAGGTAGTACCTCCCAAGATGTTGCGGGCAGTAGAATTGGGTCGCATATACTTAGATCGATGGCTATTGAACTACCGTCAAAGGCGTTGAATCTTGTACTATTCCCAATGTTGAGGATTGATATTGTATTGTGTCGGATATCGTTCGTCCTCTATGGTTTGAGTTTTTACTTCCCCAGATGATATTATGTCCATTTAAGTCCCCAACTATCATTCTAGATGATGGTATTTGTTTTATTAGGCCGTTTAGTTCCGCTTGAGTTACTTCATGGCTTGGAGGAATGAAGACGTTGCATATATTTAGGTTGGAGTGGTCTCGGATTGTGATAGCTACCGCTTCCAAAGTTGTGATGAGGGTTAATGGTTCCGTCTCAATTTCTAGTTTTGTGTAAATAGCTACTCTCTCTTGGGAGTTTCTGTTATGAAAAAAACGGGTGAAATTTTTTGGTCTGTGTTCTTTATCGTTCTTTAAATTAGTTTCCTGTAGACATATTATATCTGGGTTATGTTCCGTGGTGAGGACTTGTAACATATCCAAATGGCAGAAGTAACCGTTGATATTCCACTAAATAATTGTTTTGGTGCCATTTGAAATATTAATGTATAATCCACTAATAGGTGGTATCTCGTGATAAGTCGCTCTCTCCCTCTGTTAAGGTAGTGTCGATGTATCTCAGAATTCGTTTGCGGAACTTGGTACATCGTGTTTTTACACTTCTCTCTGTGAAGTAAGGGTAGATTTTCTCCAGTATATTGCACAGAGGAAGTAGTTCTTTGGTGTAGCTTAAGGTTCGTTTAGGTGTAGGTTGTGTGTCTTTCTGTGATTCAGTTGTTGAGGAGGTAGCTTTTGATTCAATTATGTTTTGGGTGCGATATTGCTTGGTTCAATTATTCATTTTTTGCAGTTCAAATGAAACCTGAGAATAATGAAGTCAATCCCTGATTTATTGTAATGCAAGAGGCAAAGTCATTATAATTTAATTCAATTTCATTAACTGCGTTCAACATTATGTGAAGTAATAGCTAAAAAACGTATAATCATTTAATAAAATTCGTGATTGGCTATAACCTCATACAGGGTGTATGAATGATTTCATTAATTTCAGGTGGTAATTACATGTCATATTTCATAAAAATCGCTATTATTGCTGTTAGGTACTCCAAATATTATATCATGAAAGGTATCTATATGTACCTATTTCTTGGAAATAAATGGACATTTGATGATGTATGTTTTCACTCGCATTGGATTATGCCTGCTTTGAATCAGGTACTGAAGTATAATCCACTTAAAAAATTAATTCTTTTCATGATTCATTTGAAATGAAGATAATGAAAAACTGAACAAGACTACATAACATTACATAGCTGATGACTGATCGAATTTATATAAACAAAACAATTGCTATTGTCCTCGGTCTGGGGAACATTTTGCATTCCCGATAACTTGCTGGATGCGCTTCCAAGCAGTTCGCGTATTTCGCTGGCGTCTGTTTTGACATTTTACAGTCTCTACTTTCGTGGTTTTCACCACATTTCACATAACGTGCCGTTGAACGGCAGCATCGTTGTGCGTGTCCGAGGAACTGACACCTTTGACATTGGGACACTAGTCCCTTATTTGTCCTTTGCGGTTCTGTCCGCACAAGGTGGTTTACGCACGTTATCGGTGCAAAGATTTTTTTTTCATTCTTAGACTCTTTCACCAGTGATAGAGGTAGCGTTTTCCTGGTGCGCCTTGATGTCATTCGGTGACATTCCAGCACAGTGAAACCTTGTTTCATTAGGTCATTTGTGACGTCCTCCGCCTACACATTCTCAGGGATTCCGCGAATGATTGCGTGTAATAGAATCTTATTTTTGATAGTGGACGTATGGAAGTCTAGTTTTTTGTCTTCCATGGTGGCTTTACGCCATTCTGTCTCATCATTAGTGTGTATATAGATGCAATCCTTTGTTAATTTGGCTTTATTGCATCTGATTTTTCTTTTTTCGAGATCCTTGGATATCTCATTCCCTCTCTTGCTGTCTGTCATATAACACTATCGGTGGCGGCTTTACCTGATTCTACGGTTGGCACCACTTCTTTGGCTTTCATATTTGAGGTTGGTACCACCTCTTCAGTGGTTGGCTTCACTGCATTATTGATCGGTGTTGCGTTATCGATCGATTTTTCAGTTTCTGTGGTTGGCACTGTAATCTGTCCATGTCCTCGTTTGTTTTTTCCTACTGACTTGCCGCTTTCGCGGCTTTCTCTTGCGCTAGGCGCCTTCTGGTTTTTCGATTAGACCTAGTTCGAACCCGTCTTCCTCCGAGACGGTGTTTGTTGCGCTGTCCGGGCCTCGTGGATGCTTGGTTTGGCGCGTTTCCTTTTTTTTCGTTTTCGCTGGGCTGTTTTGTCTTTTCGGCTTCTTCAGCCCTTGTGCCAGATTGCGCCCTAGATGATCCCGTATTTGTCCTTGTTCTTTGCGTCAGTTTTTTCTCCACATAGCTCATCCTTTCGTTCAGCTGCTTTAGTAGGCTCGTTAGCTCGTCTTTTTGTTGACGCAGCATGTAATTTTCCCTCTCTAAGAATTCCAGTTTTTCCCCTATAATTTCCATTATAGGGCCCTAAAAAACCTAAAAAGAGAGCTGGAAAGATGAAACTTTTTTGTGTGCTTTTTACACGAGTATTTCTGAAAAGAACTCAGGTCATCAACACCTTTGTTTTTACTCCTAGGTAGTCACTTTTGTTTCACAGTAGAACTTAGTTCAGCATTATTCACTTTCGTCTCAATACTTCTGATTGCTACGAATGCTCGACACTGAATCGTGACTGGTAAACTTATGGAGACGAAATGATAATACATTATCCTCAAGGATATTTGGTTGAAAAACTTCCTCATTCCGTTTGACCGAGTAGGACATTATTTCACTATATCTTCCGAACCACCTGGTATAAACCCAAACAATCCTATTTTTTTGAGAAGCACTCTGCCCAAAAAATGTAGAGTGAAAATATCTATAGTATTCTATTAAAAAAAACGTAAGCTTCAATTATCTTACCATAAGATTACCATACTTCAGTCGTGACTTGGCGATTTTAAGATTTATTCCCTTGGTTTCCATTTTCATGATACCGATGAAATAGTTCAATAGTCACAATCCTTGTAATTATTTTAATATAGAACCCGTTTTATGTAGAATATCATTATCAGCGATACTTTCAAAAGCACGATGAAGCAGCACTCCAAATAATCATCCTAGATGCTTGATATGGTTGAAACTTGTAGCATTGACACTAAAAATGCAAAAAAAAACGAAAAATATAAAATTACAATTTTTTTCACAGTATAGGATTAATATTTCATTTATTAATATACATCTCTAGTAATTCATATTTGGGTAGCCTTGAAGAAAACAATATGTTGCTGTCGACGGCCATGTTTCAAATGTCGTTACGTCCAACAGTGGGATTCCTCAAGGATCGGTACTGGAACCCATATTTTTTGTTTTGATTTAATGCCGATGACAAAGCGATAATAGTACCTGATAGTACCAATCATATATGTAGCTAAAATCGAATTGAAACTGTCTATTTTTCAATTTCACAAAAAAGAACCTCATTTCATTAGAATCAGCAATTACACCAAATTTGACAACACTGTCGTGATAAAGTTAATCGATTGAGAAAATATATAATGAATAATTCAGAAAAGTTAAGTTCCTTCAATTTCAAGTTCAACTTGGATATTACTTTCCACCTTCGAGATTAATAAACAGTAATCTTATACTTTCAACATGCATCATTGTCACACTGGCATGTCCACATGTCTCCAACCATTGGACAAATTTCTTTCCGTGATCTAACGCTTCTTCAAGGTTGATGTCTGCGTCCATGTTCTCTTTCTTGACCGCGATATTGTTAGGATGTACTTTCTGCTCGTCATCCATAATCGATAAATTCCAAACTTGATTTGTCTGGGTAGAAGTAGATGAACAGCCCTATTGTCACCTTGTGAAGCAGGTGTACTGATCTGCTGCCTCATCTGCATCATTTCATTGAAATCGTGTCTTGCAGTCAGTCTGCAGTCACCCTCTTATGGTAGACTCAGGGACATTTAATTCTCTAGCCACCGAGGCTTTCGTCTCACCTTATTGTATTCTCGCAACAGCTATCAACTTTATGTCTCTTGAATATCTGCGCGACATTTTAATAGCGTCGTTTTTATCAAAGTGGCAAACTATACGATGACTATCGCAGACAAAATGACCATCAATTGCGTTACGCTTCACCGACGAAGCTTCTGTCAAATTGATGTCAATTTGATAGAAGGAGGACAAATGCGCCCGAGTGGAAAGCAACGTCCATAAAATTAGAGAGAGAGAGAGAGAGAGAATAGTGTTTTTCAGAGATACTTTATGGGTTAAATTGAATTTTATGGAAGGTATGAGTGCTAATAGCGGAGGCAAACTTCTTATGTAAATTGGTCACCAACATATAGAGATATAACTGTTGCGTCTTTATTTGTAATTTTCTATAATTATTAGTATTATTATTGTTGCCATGGAGCGACTTCTAAGGGCGCATGCTCAAGACTCGGTTGGAGTATGTTTATCCATCTAAACCATATCAATAGAGACCTACCTATGATCTCATGCTACGTACAATAAACGTGAATCGCTATTTTTTTTGCTAATTATTTATTTCGCCGTTTGTGCTCTAGACTCTGTGCCATCTTCGACTGTTTGGTAACTCATTTCAACTTCCCGTTTTGTGGTATAATCCAGTGAAGCTGAAGAAAGAACACTTCGGAATTTGTGCGAGGAATTCGGTGAGTTCGCTTTATGCCACAATTCTTACAGTCCACTCTTGTTTTCATTTTTATTATTTTTCAAGTATTCGAAGACGCGACATTGGTCCATAGAACCGAGATTAGTTTGAAAACATATTTTTTTTATCAATACAATTTTTTGTTCTGATAACGCTCACAGTTCCATTCCATTCATTCAGTCAGGCGCATCAGGTGTCAGTTGTTTCTTAGAATTTTTAAACACAGAGTTTTGGGATGCTATTCACGAGCTGCCTATCAATGAACAATCAAATTGCCCAGTTAGATGGGTGTTCAGTTCATCATGCCAGAGCTGTGAGGCAATGGCTTAACGAACATTTTCCAAACCGATGGATAGGCCGTGGTAGTCCGTTTATAGAGTGGCCACCCAGATCTCCAGACCTCACAGTTTTGGACTTTTTTCTCTGGGGACTTCTCACACAAAAGGTTTACAAAAACCGCTCAAGAGATAGAAATGAACTTTGTGCAAGAATTCGACAGGTATGTGCAGATATTAGCCCTCAAGAACTAAGGAACGTAATCAGAAACATTCGTAAGCGCTACGACACATGTATCGAAATACGTGGTGAATTAGTAGAGGCTACTAGAATATGAGTTAGAATTAATTGTTGCACTGAATCGAAACATTTCAATAATTAGTTATTAGTTATGTTTATTAAAATTTTTTGCTTCATTGTTAGTTGAATTGTGTGAATGTAATTCCGTTATTTTGAAATCATAAAAAAAAATGATATATTGTGACTTAGCTGTGTGACTTTTCGAATTTTTGAGTTGTCATAACTTTATTAATAATGAATATTTTTTCATGAAATTTTGGTCACACCTATTAAGAGGCACTATGAATCCAGTTGCGTAGTGATTTTTTCAATAAAAAAATCGCTAATAAATAATCCCGATTTTCGACTAAGAAAAAATATCGTAGTATGCCCTGAAACTTTAATAAACATTTAACATTTTGTCCCGAGGTCGACCTTTTAGTACTTGACATTTCAAAAAAAAAATATTAAAATCAGTTCACAACTTTAAATTTTAGGGGGGTGTTTCCATTAAAAATCGGTCACACTGTATATATACTGTTGATGTGAACAAAAAATAATATGGGAACTTA
Organism: Leptinotarsa defecta; assembly: GCA_015342085.1. NCBI lineage: Eukaryota > Metazoa > Arthropoda > Insecta > Coleoptera > Chrysomelidae > Leptinotarsa > Leptinotarsa defecta. Next base: position 9,642 of record WOGO01005992.1, read on the forward strand.
AACAGCTCCTTGCGGTACTCCTGAATTCTAGACTGAACTCTTGGCTTTTTCAAGGCATAGTGAAATTCCATTCTGTATCATTGGTGGAATGTTCCGAAAACGACAATGCAGAAAACAGCGACCACATAATGTCTGGATCAGGCATACTAGAAAAAATGGTCACTTCAGTCAGGGATAGTCTTGGTTTGGAATTGTCTCCTTGTACCACCATAGCCGAAGATCAATATTCAGACGATACCCTTTCAGACAGGACGGGTTTTTCAAGGATGATCAATCGACACCATCTGATGAATTCCAGCAACTATTCACTGAGTTCCCTATTTTCATTGGGGAGTGTTGGTGGATCCGTGGCTTCACTGCAAGGTAAGCTTATCGTTAGTTCTTCAATGACTCCATCTGATAATTCGTTCAAGAAAAAAAAACTTTTTATTTCAAACATACCACTAGCAAATAGGTTTTGTTTCATTACTCTGCCATTTGCCGAATGTGAATGAGAATCCTAGTATAGAATACATATTTACCAAACGGATCAATAGCACATCATTTAAAATTTGTATAGGAAGTACCAGATCTAGTGCTAGTGCACAAGGTTCCACAAGGATCGGAAGACGACAAACATGGAAAGGTCCGAGTTGTTTACATTCCTTGTATACACTCCTTATCCAGCCCTTCGAAGAACATCTACCAAATAAAAGTGAGTTAAACTTATGTTCCTTATCAAATTCAACAAAACAAGTTTGAACATTTTTCAATCCTCAACTATCATATACCGTTTAGATTCCTCAATTTTTTGCTTGTATAATTTGCAATGTCCTATTTTTTACAGCATCATCATTTAAAGAAGGACCAAGGGAACTAATTTTAGTATTGGAGAGCGACCTTTTCCTAGTACCTTTTCCTGTTCTGAGGTCAGCCAGTGAAAACTCCGAATATCTTAGTGAAAGATTTTCTCTATTCGTTGTTCCTAACTTGAGTACCCTCAAATCCGGAAGAACCCGAAAACAGGATCAGGATCAAACAGTAAGTGATTATTCAGCTTTTACAATGTATACCAACAATGATGATAACAGAGAAGGACGTAGCAATGCATTGAAAATGATTCTGGCTAGCCGCGGCAGTAAATCTATTTTACTTCTCTGCTCAGTTGAATGAACAGCTATTTTCTGATACAGGTTAGGAGTCTCATCGTTGGGAATCCAAAGTTACCCAGTGCTGTGACAGAACACTGGGGATGGAAAGACATACCTCATGCCGAACAGGAAGCCACTATGGTTGCAGAGCTCTTGCAAACTCAAGTCCTGGTCGGTAGTTCAGCAACCAAAGAACAGGTTTTGAACCAAATCCAAGAGGCGGAATGTGTTCATTTTGCAACGCATGTCTCTTGGAAGCTGTCTTCTTTAGTACTAAGTCCTGCAGAGGTGAGTTGTCACTATATTGAACTTGGTTTTACGCTCTAAATTTGAATCAACTACAGTGAATGTAACAGTTCTTGAAGAACTCTGCACATTCTATCACCACAGGTAAATCTGTGGTGCAGTTGTTCAATCTCTGGTCTCAAGTATCAGTACTGGTAGAATCTGACTGACTGTAAATAAAATTGTAGGTATAAACTTCATATCGAAAAAGTATCGGAAATTGATCATTGAAACGCAAAATATGTATTATTCTTAATTCTTATGCAAACACTTTTAGTATTTCGGCGCACAAAATTCCATTTGCAATGCAAAATTTAAGAAAAGTCGTTATGAAAATCACAAAACATATTTGAGGTTAATCAGCATATTGAGTATAGTAAACAAACTAGATGATAGATGTCGCTAAAACTCCGCGTGAGTATAGCAATCGCTTGTGCCAACCTAATTATAACAATAATTTCGACCGGCCCTTCGCGGGCTTTTTAAATCATCGATTCCCGCTACTTTTTTGTCGGAAGTGTTACTTTCTAGGGATTCAAATATGAATCAATGAATTATTATTTTATAGGTATTAGATCAAAGTCAGTCCAAAAGGTTATACATAACAGATAATGCCGAAGAAGAAGAGAGTAACGAAGTTTCAATTTCTGCTGAGGTACCGCCTTTGTCTGAATTTTTGCTGAGTGCTGCAGACATTTTGTCTCTTAGACTCACCGCTCGATTGGTAGTGGTAAGTTATACATTTTCATTTGTTTATTTCATGAATGAGAGATGAAATTTCGGAGGGGTACCTCAACCTGACATTATTATTTTTTGAAATGGTCTCAATATCCTTTCGGAAAATTGAAACCTGTCAACTATGAAAAATCCAAGTCGGGTGAATTGAATGAATATTGTAACTGAAAGTACTTTCCAGTGAAGCAGTATTCCGAAACACTAGAAATGAAACACTCTTCTCGACTCGCGTTTCACCAACCAAGTTAGTGTCTTC
>WOGO01005993.1:276-12047 GCA_015342085.1 Leptinotarsa defecta
GAACTATGTCAAAGTAGTATAAAAGTAATTTCTAAAAGCCCATTTATATAAAATAGGGTGTCAAACACATTTTTACCAAACAAAATAAATGCTATAAAATTTGAAATTCAAAAAATTTCGTTAAAAAAAATATGGTATATTATAGAAACATGCCGTAGTAAACTATAATTCATAAAAAGAGCTGTCATTGTAAAATTCATCTAAACTATAATAGGCTTTATCAATCACAATGTCACTTAATTTTTTCCTGAAAATATTCAAACAATAACTCTTCAGGTATATAGGAATGTTGTACATTTTTATTCCATTGTATATCAATGAGTCCTTCACCATTGTTGTTGTGGGCAGGAAAAGTCTGATCAAGTTAGCTTGACATGGCTCGTTTATATCATCACGATAAGTTAATTGTATGTTAGAAAAAAGAATGGACCAAGAATAAATCCTTGCGGTACCCCTAAATTTATACTTATCGAACTTTTTTTGATTCTTATGGAAACATATAGCTGTCTATCACTCATATAATTTACAAACCAATTAAGCATATTCCCTCTAATGCCAAAATTGTTAAGTTCTGAGATCAATATATCATGATGTACAGTATCAAATGCTTTACACAAATCTAAAGACATGTGGCAACATTTTTTATGATTGTCAATTTCAGTTTGAACTTTTGAAATGGCATCCATTACGGCTGCCCCTTCATCTCTAGACCTGCGAAAACCATACTGATCATTATATAAAAGATTATCGTTTTCCAAATAATCAGTCAATCTTTTTTTATGCATCAATCGTTCTAAAATTTTGGAAAAAACAACGATTGATGCATAAAAGTCCTTTGTAATAAGTCGTAGACAATATCATAAAGTTTATCAAAAAATAGATTCAACTGTAAAATTTTGAAAAACAAATCGAGTCCATGTAAGGATTAATATCAGAACAAGTAAGACCATTTATGAATTCAACTTTTTCTCGTAGTGATCAAGTGCAATAAAACTGTATTTTTCATTTTATGGGCTCGTTTCTAATGAACGTGAACTGTTTCTGGGTGTGAAATAATATTCTCAATATACCTAAATTCTGCATGGCTTGCTCGACACTTTTCAAAGCTGAGTCCGGAATTGCTTGTGTATACATGTTTTGCTGATCTCTGTAGTAGTCGTCGTATTTGCGTTGGCCTCCTAACTGACTTCCCCACGTGTTGTAATCTCCGTTGCTGTGGAAATAATTGAAGGAAGACGGTTGACCTGCAAAGGCTGTCGGATTTGAAAAGGGGGTTGATGGACCGAACATACCTGAAAAAAATCATTTTTCATTTCTGAACAGTAATTTTATGTTGAAAAACAGACGATTTCTTTTTGCTCTGACTGTTTTATCAGTCTAACGTGTTAACAGCATAAAACTGCTGCAAACTGAGCTCAGAGAGAGAGTACATGAAAAAATAGCACTCTCCTCTCTGATTTTTACTGTTAATGTTTCCTTAGGTGTAGTACAAGCATAAAATCTTTATATTTCCATTGATTTTATCATCACATAAAACTCACCGTCCATGGAATAAGAATCGTGGGGATATCCGCTCAGAAAAGTCATTGGATCTGTTCCGTTTGACCAGGTTCCATCTCCTACTCCATATGCCTGATATGGATAAGTGCCTCCACTGCCGTAGTAACCTACAGTGAAAAGAAATGTAAAACTCCAGTAAGTTTAAATATAGGTCATCTTCAGTGGCGTGGTTAAAGTAGTCTTCTTGATGTATCAGTTGATATAATATTAATAATATAATAATATTAATAGCCTTTATTACTCAACAGTTAAAAACCATTTACAGGGTTAACTAAGTATGTTAATGTTACAATTTGAGAAAATGAATATCAAAATTATAATATAATAAAATAAAATTTCAAAAAACTATACCAGAAAATCAAAAATTCTCTATGAAATACTGGGATGCAAGATCAACAATATATTCTAGGGAATCAAAATTGATTCACATAAATTGGAAATTAAATTGAAATTATTGCAAATGCTAAAGATAGATGACTTGAGGTACAAATTGGTGCTGGTCCAAGATTCGACCCCTAATTGCCATTCTCCATCACCGATATTATATATTAAATTTTGGAATATACTAATGGAAAATAAATTAATTTACGGTATTTTAATGGTACATTTCTTTTGAATAAATCTCAAATATGGTCGCTATTTTTCAATGTTTCAATGCCCAATGGAATGTTTAAAAATGTCTTATAAGATAGGAAACATAACTTGTTAATGCAGATAGTTGCAGTTCTTGTTAATAGAGGCCTGAAACAATATTATTTTGACGTGAATTACATAGTATTCTGTGAAGATTTCGTTTTATTCCCAGATAATTGTATATAAATAAAATAATGAGTTCATTCGTTAGTAAGTTCTAGGGTAGATGTTATTCTTTATCTAGATAGTAACTACTTCAGTTAACTTCTTCATATATATTTTTTTATAATAGTTTGTTCTGATAGCTCTACTGTTAAGCCGGCAAACCAAATAAAAATTCCTCGCTATTTGAAAATTTTGAATTTGTGATAATTTTAGGCACCTTCGTTACCCTGCCTTGAAATAAATGTTTTTTTATATTTTTCATCATCTATCAGTTTCCATTCCTATATTTTCTATTGTATTCATTTATTGGCACCTTCGTTACTCTGCCTTGAAATAAATGTTTTTTTTTATATTTTTCATCATCTATCAGTTTCCATTCCTATATTTTCTATTGTATTCATTTATTACATCACCCAATGGCAAATTGGTTGAAAGTTTTACAAGTATATGAATATGATAGGTATAATTGGAACCTCTAGAATGAAATGAGTCAAAAAAAACACTTTTCCGACATCAAAACTAAAACACTCTTACAACGGTGTATAGAGACTGTGCTTCAATTTTAGTATGAAAAAAGTGTTTTCATTACATGGGCAAGAAGTTGCTTTCAATAACTGCATTAAATGGACTGGATATACCTTTGATATATACGTTCACAAAATGACTATTTTTAACAACCAGTGTAATAACATTTTTGATGTCGAGGTTTTTTGATTTTATGAAAAGCTACCTCAATCATAAGCTATTATTAATAATTCTATAAAAATATGGTAGGTATAAGGATGTGATGTAAATTGTAGGTTTTTTTAATCTATTACTAATGTTATTCATTATAACTAATACACTTATATAAGCACATAAGCAATACACTTTCAGTTTCCAACCTCTTTTCAATTTCAGATTTCCTTGTGCACAAGGTTGTTAGGTACTTAAATTTTTGTACATTATAAGTACTGTAAGCAATCACAATTGATTCAGTAACTTTGTCCATTTGTGAAAGAATAAATAAGAAATAGAAATACGAAATTAACACAATCGGACAAATTGAAATAATATAAAATTAGGTATTTTCAATTTCAGAGCCAGTCAACAGAATAGAATTAGGAAAAAGCATTGAAAACTATGTGAAGGTAGAGTAAAGATGAAAAAAATTGAGTGTTTGAATGAAAAAAATACTGAAAGAATAAAAAGGTTAGATAAAAGATGTAGAAAAAACATTATAAATGAAAAGGTAATGGGAGATATGAAAAATGGTCCTTACAAACTCTGTTGGGAGGCAGAAAACTTAAAGATGAGCACGAAAAAACACAAAGACAAGCCAACAAAACATACCTGCTGTGCCCATATTGTAAATGTCGGTTGCACTCGAAATCGGAACTGAAGCACCGTAAGCAGTATGAGGGGCAGTATTTTGTTGTTGATTTCTCCATGGTTCAAATTCCTCAGAGCCACTTGCTCCTTCTCCCCCACCTAACTGTTCTTTAGGGCCATTGGACACTATATTGTACAATAAAAATAGTATCATACTTCGCTACATATTCAATTGCTAAAATTATTTGCTTTGGTTTAGAAAATTCCAGTTAAGGAAATTAGGTTTTACACTATAAAAACGCTCAATAATTGATCTGACTTAATTTTCAAACAATATTATTTAACAAAACGTTGTCTTTGTGTTTCTTATTTATTATTGAAGTTTTTCACAACAAGTATTTGTTACAAACACGGCAGTTTTATACGGCAGGGAATAATTATGGAAATGGAATTTAGTATGTTTCATAAAGAACTCATGAAATAGTCCAGTAGAAATTATCCCATTTGAAACTCCGCTTCATCCTTTCACTATCTACCTATTCTGGGATTTATTATTTTCAGTACCACTAGAGCTGAGAGGGGTTGTGAAAAATTGTGTCCAAACATAATGAATGAATTGAAACATACCTTGATTTCCCTGTCCTTTCATCCGCTGATGGATCCATATGAAAATGAAACGATATTGTGTTAATTATGGTTATTATAATTGGAAAAATGTTATTTCATTCTCCAAATTATGTGTCAAAACTGTTTTGAATTTACCTGATCTGACACGCCTGCTGACATTGACTAGTCTTTTGGTTAATTTCAGTTCTTGGAAAATAGTCACAATCACTACCACTATTACACTAATTTATGCACTTGCACTAAACCTTGTTCAATGTCCATTAACAAACAAAAATATTGTAACAAAATAAAGAAGACACAATAGTTTAACAATGGCGTTTAGTTTCTAGATAACCTGAACTTTTAACTTTTCCATATGACAGTGTTGCCAAATAATTATTGAATATAATATGTCACTTGCCATACATTTATTATATCTCGAGACGAGTTCTCAAATTCAACATAAAATTTCCTGTGAATGAAGACCACCATCGGCGAGACCGTCAGAAGACGCTGGAGGGTGAGAGGTCAAGATGACAGTTCAACACAAACAGCTATTCTAGTGCCTGAGAGATGAATGTTTGATTTTGCCTTGTTTTAAGAATTTTAAGTTTGTTTTGCAGGGTTTTGGCACCCAGCACCATCTCACGGCAAGTATGGTTGAATGGAAGAGCAAGTTCTGATTGCGTTACTCAAATGACAAGATCAGAACCTGAATTCTACTTTTTGACAAAAATGTAGGAGATATCATTCAATAATTGTTTGTTTATTCATACCTACTACATCTTCTACTACATTTTGTCAATATAATCAATTATTATTATTATTTTCTTGGTAAACCTCGTCGCTTCAAACCAGTAGAAACTTGCTAACATTTCATTAAGATCAATCCATCAGTGGACGTTTTGTGAAGACAAATAATATCACAATTACCAAAATAACGTTCGTTAAACATAATTCGTTCCCTTGATGCAGTGATCATGTGGTATACAATCTTCATCTCTTTTCTCGGCTCCAGATTTTTAATCCGAATATATCTCATTATCCTATCGTTAATATTACTATGAAAATTGTGACATTTACAAACCATATAACTAAAACCAAAAGTGGGGAAAAAGTAAAGAAGATGACATCTCCCTTCACTAAGGCCCAAACTGTGGGATTGCCAGAAGAACACGTTTTGTAAACTATCCAGTAAAAATCTCACAATGAAGTGTTATTTGAATATGTTACGGATTTTCTCCAAGTAAATAGACACATTTCATCACATACCTCTATTTTGTGGCAACGATTAGATTTGACACTTCATTTGACATCAAATTCTGTCGAATAAAAGATATGTGATATAAAGACTGGGGTAACGTATTGCAAGAATACATAATTTCAAGAATTATTAAGGAGAAACCTCTGATACAAGCGTTGTCTTATATAACAGAAACAATAATACTTGAATCATAATGAAGAGATCGAATTGAATTGAACAAAAAATCTTTAATGTTGAGTAGGTAATATTTGGTCGCACTGTTTCATATTACAATATTTTTTATTTCAGTTGGGATCCCAGGATTTATTGGTGGCAGGTCATTACACTGTCTTGGAGTAATTCGAATTCTTCTAATATGGTTATCACACCCTCTGAAAATATGTATGACAATTTCAAGCGTTATACTTTATTATTTATCTGTATGTCTCCAAGTATTTTTAGTTCCTGTGTATTTGTTTTTTTTATTATTGGCTATACCCCTTAGAATAACATTTGTAGGTCTCAAATTATTAGTTTTGTGTCTAATGTGTACAGTTTTACTTCCAATTCTTGCCTACGAATTTATAATAGACAATCTAACATGTAGAAGAAACGACTAACAAGAATTATATAGTTACAAAATCTCACGCTGACTGATTTACATTTCTATTCATGATTCAAGTTTTTTCTTAGAGGAGTCAACTGACAAAATATTACATTGTTCAGACGTCAGCGATATTACTGTAATGATATCTAATAAGCTGGGTACGTTACGTATCCCAAACTGTTATCATTGAACAAGTTTGTGAATATTGTTACACTTTCAATACCATGATCACTTATCCTTTAATAAATACAATCACAAACAAACTATCTAATACCACTAGTAGTGGTATCAAGATGATGGATCTTGTTTTACAACATTAAAGTAGTTTATTTAAATGTATTGTTGTCTGATTTAATACTGAGAATATAACATACTACTGCGCCAATTTACCACTGAACATGATTATTTCATAGCATTCAATATGTTATGTCAATAATAGGGCACTGTAATGTAATAATATGCGCTATGTCGAATAATAATAAGAAAGTACTCTTGAGACCATATCGTTGTCTCTAGACGCTTCTGAGACAATCCCGTTAATTTACTTTTACTCCAGAAAATCAGAGTAAATGGAGAGCAAATTCGGAACGCACCTACATATGTGACAGCAAGAAAGTTTTTGGCGGATGTTTTAAATTGAAAGTCAACTAAATAAAATAATTGCGAAGTTTCAGAATGCCTCCTTTCATTGTAAATCCTTAAATACCATCATGACATTCAGTTGAACCTTTTATCTGTTTCAGTTGGAGGCACAAGTTTTCAGGCCATTGGATTATCGTAGAAAAACTACACTGCATTGCAAAAGAGTTTACTCCCCTATTGTGAAAGTATCAGATTGGGAAAACGATCAGATTTCACAGCCTATTGATAATAATCCCTATTGTCCAGAAGGCATCAATTTGCACTGCTCTCACTATAAACATTTTGGTACAAATTACGATGTTCAATGGAGTACCACCACCGGAGATATGTTGAGAGAAGTGCTAACGAAACGACCAGATTTGGAAATGAATCCGAACCCCCCTTTAGTAAATATTTATACGTCAATGAAGTGAGTATATTTTCTATTCAGGTTTTATTGATGAGGATTTCTTTTATGAAGGCCATTAATAACTAGACCCTAAAAGTGTTTCTCACCAGATTGACTTTGCAGGGAAACTTGTAACGACGTACAGCCTATATGCCGTTCAACGGAGACAGAAAAATTTTCAACAACAATGCAACACAGCTATCAGCCGCCATATCCTTATAAATTGAAAAGGGTAATTGAATAATTTTTCATAACGAAATACTGCATACAAATTGTCAACTATAAGGTGCTTTGAAAAGTTTTGTCCGTTTTAATGTCACGTGTTTTTGGAGCTCCATATCTCAATAAATATTTATTCCACTGTATCGTGGTATATACTGATCGATAGAGAATTTTGTAATCTGTATTTTCGGCCAACTTTTCTAGTCACTCCTACAACCAAATCAAGTGACTAATAAAGCTTTAGACTACTATTAGACATTTCAGGGTCTAATTAGTATGTCAGTGGCTGAAAAGGCCGATTAGACTGAAGAGTCTAATTAGATTAAAGAGTATAATTAGACTCACGGGTGTGTCAAGGCTCTTCAGAGTCTAATTAGTCGGTAACTGGCTAATTAGACTCCGAAGTGTCCAACTAATCAGACTCCGAAGAGAATAGAGAAGAGGATAATGAATATCATTGTTCTTTGATAGAATTATATCCTTTGTGGAAGAGTGAAATACTTCTCGCAGTTTTTATGGGTTTTTTTAATCTTCTGCAATCTAAGAAATACAGCTAAATCAACTGACTAATTAATCTTCAGAATAATAAGACTTTACAGGGTTTAATTAGTCTGTTACTGTCTGAAGAGTCTAATTAGACTCTGAATAGTCTAATTAGACTGACCATAAGTCTATTAGACTGAAGAGTCTAATTAGATTTATGGGTTTGTCAAAGCTCTAAGAGTCTAATTAGTCTGTTGATGGCTAACTAGACTCCGAAGAGACTAACTCTGACTAATTAGACTCTAATTAGTCAGCAATTTGTATTTTCGAATTATGGATTTGTCAAGGCGTTTTTCACCGACAATTTTCAAGTTTCAAGAACGGAAAAGGATTACTTTCCGAAACGTTGAGCATATTTAAAAAATCCAAGTTTGTAGATATATAAATTCAATTTTACCACTGATTTATGTTCAGACAAAATTTTTATTTCTATAGTTCGTGGGCATACAAAATTTATAAATGTGACAAGTTACGGTCTAATTGGTTTGTTAAGTGGTTTGTATAATTGGTCACTTTTCAGTTTACCATTTATTGATTCGCTTAGAATTTTCTAATATGTAGGTATTACAAGGGTTTCGCCTGACATATATTATTGTTTTATGTGTCTATTTTTTTACTGGAAATGGATATTTTGCACTCAGAACATACGAGTCGATTTGACTCTTCAATGTTTTGTTCAGAATTATTTTCAGCCTATGTAAAGTCATTATGGAATTTTTCAAATATTTCTTGCAAATCAGATTCTAAATGTCAATTCATTTTCAGTTAGCCATGCCAAAAATACCTCACCTTTTAAACAGACGTTTGAAGAGCAATGGCTCATGCAAGTTCATGGACGATGATTATAACCTCCAAACCAGAAGATTACAAACCAACAAATCCTCCAGATTCCTATCCTATAATCCTTGTACTGGAAGTTATACCAATGAAGTGTTGGATTACACTCAGGAGGGTAGTAAATGTGTCGATATAAAAAAATATTTGTAATATGGTAATACAGATAATCTACTGGGTATATGGATTTTTAATTATTCAAATACTTTCACATGATACTTAAGCAAATATAAATGAATATTACATGTGTTTGCACGTTGTTTCTTATTGTTTCTATTACTTCGTCAAGTTTAGACTGTCCAATATATGCATCACACTGTATCGTACATAAATTCGGAAAACTCACAGCAACAATTCATGAAATATGCTGCATTCAAGATTTTTATGTGGTTTCATCAGAGGAACGTTTTATTGGCAGAGGGGTCCCACAAGGTTCCGTTTTGGGACCGGTGATGTTTCTCATTTATGCCAATGACTTAGTCCATGTTCACATTTTCACGCTTTGCTGTCGACACCACTATCCTCTGGCATAGCAATATCGCCTCGAATTTACTTGATCAACTAATCGTCGAAATAAGAAGGGTGAAAAAGTGGTGCGATTCCAATCTTTCAACATTCAACATCGACAAAACAAATGTGGTCACGTTTAGATGGAACATAGGGGAAGTACACTTGGAAAATGTAAAAATTGAAAATTTGGAAAAAAACAAATTTTTAGGTATCTTCATTGATGAAAATCTAAAATTTAATAACATGTCGACTACTTATGTAAAAGACTAGCAGCAGGATGTCATGTAGTGAGAGTTGTTGCAAGATAGATAGATACTATTATTACTAGATCAGTTTATTTTGCACAAATTGAGTCCTGGGGAAATTGTGCACAATTTCGTCTCTACAAAAAAGATCTATCAGATATTTTTATAAGCCTAGCTACAGGGATTCGTGCCGCCCATTATTTGTGAATTTAATGCACAAATATCATTGTCTGGTATAAAAGTCTCTGGGATACCGAAAGCCAATTTAGGGTTGTTAACATTGTAATTATGGGAGTATATCGGTTTCCTCTCAATATAATTCTCATTCCTCTATTTTGTAGTTTTTGTAGTTGTGCCTGTTTGTTCAAATTGAAAGAGTATAAAATCGAAGCACAATAATCAAAGTGTGGTTGTATAATTGTTTTATAGACTAATTAATATCTTTGTGACAGATGTTAATGTGTGATATGTTAATGACAGATACATTGAAATTCTAGAGTAAAAATATAGTTTTTTCTAAATTTTCTTATGTATGTATTGAAAATGTTCTTCAAATGTGAGATTACAGTCCAGTTGAAACCCTAAGTATTTTACAGTATTATTCACTTCTATATTTTCATCATTAATTGAAATATTTATCTGGTTTATATTGATTTTATTATATTTGTATTTTGAAGTGAGGATCATGGCAGTAGTATATGTATAAGATAAGGCCCTATTATGATTTGCAAGAGTTCTATAATGATGAATTTTCGTGAGAAAATGTGCATATTTGAATTCATGTTATATAAGATTTTTGTTTATATTCTTGTTTGGATATAAATGTTTGACTATCTGGTGTAATGGGTGTGTTCATTTATGTAATATTATATGTAAGTATATATGTTTATATGTGTATTATATAAGTGTTGAGATGATATTTTTAAGCAAATCTTTGAGCAAAGATTTATTCTTAATGACAATAAAGTATATTATAATAATAGTGATTATTAATATTATTATTTTCAGTTTCAAAATATCCATATAGAACGAAACTGCAATAACGTTATTTACAAATGAAAGTGGTCAAAAATGAAAAAATAAACATAGAAAGTTTAATTTCTCATTTTTCATAATTAAATAACCAGTTATTTCCTAATTTTGTCTCTGGAAAAATGTTGAAAAAACCGTGGTACTGAACAAAAAGAAAGCTATTTTACTGGGAATTAATGTTAATAGGCCTTCCTAATTCCTTCAAGATTTTTCAAATTTTCAGTATTACCGAACCCACAAGAGCTTTTTGAAATCAGAATAGCATTTCATTTGTTCAAAAATTTATTGAGAGTGGTGGTGTGATAACGGTTTTTGATGAACACGTCAAATGCTATTTTTTCATTGGTTCACAAAAATAAAGAGGAGAATTTATTGTAAAAGGCGAAATGAATATTCAAATTTCCCGACAGGAAACGTGTTTTCTTCAGAATTGCATATGATAATACTAACTTATACTCTTATAGAAAATATTCAAAAAAAAATCTTTGGAATTAGTTTGAGAATTCCTTTTTCAATATTCCATCTTGAAGTATTGAAAGAAAGGAATAACTGATGTATACATTTTTTATACTCGTACAGTATACTACTTCACCTGTGAAGGAAAACAGGTATCCCATATTGTACAACTTGAATGATACTTTCCGATATATTTAGCGTAATTGTTATCATTATCAGAAAACCAGCGTGTGGTCAACTGTTTTTGTCGTTGAGAACTTCCTGTTGGAACAATTATCTCTTCTTTGTGTTTATCAACAGTCAAATACAATTTGAAAAGTGAAGTGTCAAGTTAGGTGCGTGAACAGACACATCTCTTTCATATTTGATTGGTTTGTTAGGTTGAGAAACGTGTCGAATTGAATATTTATTAGTTAAAGATTTATAATTTTTCAACAAGGATTCAAAGGGACCTAGGTGAGCAACTAAAATTAGAATGAATCAACCAACTGAATACCTACTGTCGGTTAGCCGTTTTCTGGAAAATATGTCTTGAACATTTTTCAAATATAGGTTTTTCATTATGCTTTGTCGAATGGTAATAATGGCGTTTATTCAACATTTCCGATTAAACCAGATGTTGGTACCAACTTCCCCAGCTCAAATGTAACACATTGTATATTTTCACATTTTTGAATACCTGCCGTAATTCTAAATATTTGGTTTATATAGATGAGTGGGAAAATAGGGATTCAAATTACAGAGTGATGATTGAAAATACTTCTGAATACTACT
>WOGO01005994.1:0-12046 GCA_015342085.1 Leptinotarsa defecta
CTGAAAAATATGCTCCAAAACAGTCAAAAACATTAACTTCTGAAGAAATTCAACAATTTTTAAAAGATGCACCTGATGAAAAGTATTTGCTGATAAATGCATGAATTGAAATTTTTAAATTGTTATCGAAGAATGGATGACAATATACTATTGTAGCTTTTTTTTTTCATTTAATTTTTTCTGTTCGTTGTTTTCAATATGTTGGAATATTATAAGAGTTGTTACTCTGCTATTCACTGCCATTGAAATGAGCATAAACACATAATTTTCTGCGGCCGTTTTATATATTAGGCTGAAAAAAACATCAGTCGCAGCTTTATTCTTGGGCATTCTGATAGTCTGGCTCATTTATAAGCATCCGACAACAGGACATATCCTAATAATAATGAAAATATCTGAGATGATTTAATGTATTTAATGAAATACCCAGAATTCAGTTTGAACAGATGGATAATGAAATGAAAAGATAACAACGGGTGTTCTTCAGTGAACTGTTTTAGGTTCAGTGTTGTTTTCAATTGGCATCAACAGTTTGCTTTCTGTTGAAAAAAGAATGTATCATCATTTGCAAAGGATATGGTGTTTTTTTAAATAAGCGAAACTTGAAACGATGTTAAATACAAAAAAAAAACAAAATCTGAGCAAAATGAAAAGCTGTTGAAGTTGAATCTACAGGAAAACTGAATTCCTAACTTTATTCTGCATCAAATCCAACTGTTCAGCTTACTTTTGAAGACATTAATTCATTTCATATGATTTAAAAACGAAACGTCACCTTAATTGGGATATTCATATCCCTTTTTTTCATTTGTGGGTTAGTCAAGCTTTGTGTAGATAATTTTCCCGACTTGAGAATATAATTTTTAAAATGTTTGCGTTTATTTTTGATTGATTTTGATTGTGAATGGTGTGCGTCTAAAAAAAATTCAAAGCATCAACGATTCACGTCCTTGTGGAATTCCACATACAATTGATAGGAAAGATATGTACTTAAAACAACATATGTAATTACTCCACTGAATATGTTTTTAATGAAAAACTTATCTTCAACACAACCAAACTCTTTTTTACAAAACATTATTGGTGGGATAGCCGGATGATAGTCGGTTCGACGTGGGTGCTTTGTTCACTCACTCAAATCGACCGCCGTGTTGGTTCAAGCCCTAGGCTGAACCATCGATTCTCACTTGCTATCGTCCAACCCGTGTTAGGAATCACACGTTAAAAGGTAAGATCTCGTTATTCCTTAGCTCGCACAAGTTTCGACTTCTGACGGTTGTCGCTCGTAGGGGTGCGACAGCTGGTTAACGAAAAAACAGATTTTAAACGGATTATAAAAATGAAAATAAATTTTTCTGACTAAATCATGAATATCACACAAGATATAGAAAATGTTTTGGGTTTATTATCGAGAAAACCGCTGAAACAGTAGGCCAATCATCATTTCATTTTACGGCTCCTAAAATGCCTTCACAAATTCCTTATCCAATTGGAAATATCAATTATATTTGCTTGCGAAAGGAATTCAACTGGGGCTTGAAACTGTATCCCATTGTATATTTCGAAAATAGTGTTCTATTTCGATTTCTAAAGCTTTTCCAAATGCATTCCATACATTAGCACAACGTAGCTATAATTTCTCGGAACGACAATGAATGACATTCGATTAATAGTTCGAAAAACATTCATTTTCAGCGTTTTCCGAGATTTCCATGTGAAATTGCGAGCCAATTAAAGTGCCAAACATTATCCGAACTATATCGCCGACTGGGCGAGTTGAATACGGTTAGAATGCCTCTATTTCATTTCATCATTTGCATGAAATAGTCCGAATTCACGCTTTAATTAAAATCAGGCTCTGAAGCTTGGAGATTTTTTCAGGTCGAGTCACAAATTAATTTTTTACCCCTGCCAGGTGCACGTTACCGGGAAGGTTAATTAAACTAACTTACACGGGGCAGGTGATAGAAAACCTGACGTGTTTTTCTACGCCATTATTGGCATTATTAATGAGCCAATTTATACATGTGATCGGATACGAACAAAAAAATGCTAACTATTGTCCATTATCACTAAAAGTAATATAAATGTTATGTCAATTGTCTGTCATCCTCAACAAAAATTTATTAAATTTTTGAAAGCTTGGACAAACTTTGAGTACGCTTTTAATTGCTGCAAAGCCTCAATTTTCACTAGTTCCATTCTTAACTAGTCAGCAACGACTAACCAGCTAAAACTCCTGAAAAAAATTGAAAATCGTTCAGATCCGTCGAAGGATTAATCCCAAATACATCGGTGTACTGCAATTGGGATCGCTCAAGTGTTGTTGAAGTTTTAATGAAAACTGAGTTTAATCAAGATATTTTTATTTTTCAAAATGTTATCATCGTAAGAAAGGTTCACTGTGGGTACGCCACTGTATTGAAAACTAGTATGCTTTCAGAAATAATAGTTTAGAAGGTGAGACAGAGGTTTTCATGAGAAAATAATTGTCGCTATGTGTTTTTGTGTACGCACATCTGTCGATGATTTCCGATAATTGAAAATCGAATTCCTAGGCTGAAACCGACAACAAACACCAGGTTTGTCATTGCCCCATCTGCCTGTGAACGAGGTAACTAACCGCATATCCGAAATTAGCCCAATTCCTCGTAAAAGGAAAAAATCTTTTCATATATAGTCAGTAGGAATACTTTAAGTTTATGATAGACATTACCTCGTACTGACGAGTAGCCAAACAGCCCGAAACCGTTCTGCAAGTGTCTTCCAATAATTGAAAATCTACTGCGGCAGTTGTATCGCCAACTGCATATGCAGGAATAACTTCAGTGAAGAATCCTGCACTGACACCTGCCGGATATAATCCAACGTCCTTCGTGGTATTAGCCAGGGAAGTAGTTGTTTTCTGATAGGTGTCTGTCAATTAACCTACATGTAGGGAATTGAGACTGGCTTTAATGAATCGTTCCTTTAGATGATATCATTCATCAACTCCCCAGAAATTGAATGTCTGGGAGACCATATTGTAGGTCCATATTTCATTGTTGATAACGTCTACGAACAAACGTATCTCGAACTTCTTGATGCAATTGTGAACCCCAGAATCACTCAGTTACTTGAAGACGGTGATAGTCTACTTGAAGGTCAGTTCAAATTTCAACAAAATGGAGCTACTCCACATTTTGTTACACCTTTACGTCAATTTTTAGGTGGCACTTTCACAAGGAGAAGGATTGAAAGGCGAAAACCACTAGAATGGCCGGCTAGATCTCCTGATTTATCACCATTAGACCATCGAAATCCAAAGTTTATATTACACAGCCAAATTCTCTTGATGATCTACGCAGGAGAATTGTCGTGGAGTGTCGTGCAGTGACTTCAGAAATGTTGAGAAATTTGCGATAAAACTTAGTTCATATTAAAACTTCAACAACACTTGATCGATCCCCAATTTCAGTACACCGATGTATTTGGAATTGAATTTCTTTCAAAATGATGTATCACAAGTATAATAGTCCCAATGAAAATTCTAAAGTAGGGGGTACTGGGGATGACGGGGTTGTTGTTTTTGGTCGATTGTGAGCCCAAATATTCATGCACGATATGTCCAACACGTTACTTTGATATCTTCAGAGCCTCGGTTATCTCGATCAACTTCATTTCACAACTTTACTATTTAAGATATCAGGATTTGTTTCCAGACCCATCTTGAGGAATCTGTTTATAAATCTGTTTAAAATCTGTTTTTCCGTTAACCAGCTGTCGCCCCCATACGAACGACAACTCTCAGAAGTTGAGAAACTTGTGCGAGCTAAGGACTAACGAGGTTTTACCTTTTAAAGTGTGATTACTAACACGGTATTTCATTCGTTGCTTGATTGTTTCTTGTTTTCTGCATCCTAAAGAAAGTAAAACATGCTGCTAGTCCCTGAAATTCGAACGATATTTTATATTTAATGGTAATGAAGATATGTGTGTTGGATCAGCCTATATATCAACAATATCCATGATAAATTTCCCGAAGAATTCGAATAAACTTATCACCGATTTTAATTTAAATGCAGTATCATATCGGGGTAAATTTAATACATTGCTCACCATATTTGATTTATTCAAAAGAAATAGCTCAGTTTTACGGGAGCGACTGTCAAAGTTACTCAACTATCTCCTCAAATAATATTTCGACGGTACTTTTCATGTTTTATTGGTCTAGTTACAATGAATCGTTTGAATTTTCTTAATAAAACTGTCTATTTGTTCAATCATCGTGTTCATGTATGATCGCGGCTCGAATCGAACCTCGTGGGCGTCCCAAAAAGTTGATAAACCCATACATACCGTCACCGGTGCCACAACCACGAGAGCAATCCGCCGTATTCGCGCGTTCATTCAACAATCTAAAAATAGCAGCGCAGTACTCACGATGGCGGGCAAATCTCTTCGCCGCACGCCATCCGCCGCTGCAAGGGCCAGCGTCCCGACGCTCGACGGTCACGGCCGGCAGAGAGTGAAACCGACGCCTGCGCCGCGGTACCAGCGAAAGTGAAAAGCGGTCCCACTCCTCCCCTCCCTTTCGCTTTCCGAGCGCGAGGCCCCTCCACACTTTCCCCGGTGCGTGAGGCGAGAGCACGCTTTAGTAGGCCTCCGTCATAGCCGCATCAAAGACGTGCAGCGAGCGAATTGAAGGTCATGGCACCGCGTCGTCACCTGGGGCAAGTCCAGGGCTTCGAAGAGGCCGGAATAACACGCTGCTGCGTTCCCTCGGGAGAATGCCTTCGCGCCCAGCAGCAGATGAACAATAACGACCACATGATCATCTCCCTGGATGACCTGCGGGACACCGTCCGCGTGACCTGCAACAACGAAATGTGCGTCTCCGGGAGGTATATGCACAGAGAGTGCTTCGAACAGTGGGAGCAGTCGGTGCTCGCCTATCTCAAGACCTGCGGGAGGGCCAGGTCGTGGTCTGAGAGGCAGAGACACCAGAACTTGTGGACGAAAAAGGGGTATGACCTCGCGTACAAAGCGTGCGGGTGCAAGTGCGGTCGCGGGCACCTCAAAAAAGACTTGGACTGGATGCCGCCGCCTCCTACCAGCAATATCTTCGGGAGGATCGAGGAAGTAGACGTCGGGAAGAAGAAGAAAAGGAGAAACAGGAATGCCAGGCCAAGTCTGGCGATTTCTACGAATCATGCTATGGGGATGGACGTCAGAGCTCGGGCCGGGAGTCTGTCGTGCTCGAGCACCGGGTCGTCAAGCCCCCCAACTTCGGGGAGCGAGCCCAGTATCTCCCCCGTGCACGCACACGCGAAAAAGAAGAGCAAGGTGGACGTGCCTGATAGAATCCGGTAAGTGGTATTGATAAACATCGAAATGTCAAAAAGAAAATCATTACGAGCAACATGTAGGTATCATCTGAAAAATACTAGCCTTCTGTGACCACCTGTGTAATTTGCAGTTACCTCAACGCCAAAAAGTCTTGCTTGTGTCAGATTTGAGAGAAGTGAATGAAATATGTCATGTCAGACTGTTTCGAGGACTGTAGAAATATTTGACGACAGTTACAAGTATTCGAAATTGTTAGATTTACTAGTCTTTTCCGCGTTGTAAAACAAACAAATATTTATAGATATGTGTACTCACATTCAATTAAAATATATGAAAGTTGAATTACGAGGGTAGAAACAAATTATCATTGAAAAATGTTTCGTTCTTTTGAAAAATGTTTAATAGTTAATGTTTTGTATGTACAAAATGTAGATTTTTCTACTTGTAGTAGGAATGAAATTTCAGAGTTATCTATTGTCAAAAGAATAGCAAAAGCACATTAGTGAAACAAATTGGACAAGTTGAATGGCTAATCATAACATATCAACATATATAGGGACTGAAATGATAATTTTCACAATATCTTTGCTGAAATAACGAAATATTATCAAACAGGGTTTCTGAAACAAATAACAAGTTGACATGTTTCCTGGGTGGAAGAAAAGTTTGTGATTTGAATACAATATTGGGATTTTTTTATAAACCCAGAGTGTCAGGAAAGTGCCGTCCAAATTAATGAAGATGTGTTTGACTACTTGGTAATTAGTGAATTTTTGTTTGGTTTATATCACGTTCCTTCCGTAGCCATTCTTTTGAAAAGTCAATGGTTTGATCTGTCGACGGTTAAAAATTCGGTTATGGTTTCCAGTTGAAGAAGAAAGAGAAAAATATGTTTCTCTAAAAGTGATACAATGAAACTATGATAGAGAGCAAATGTAAGCTCTGAAGTATGAAAAAGTGAAGTATTTCATGAAAATTCTCATTCGTCAAACATAGTAACTTTGGGATTTGTAGTTATATTCAGTTGATGACTTGGATGAGTATTTTTATGTGAGAAAATCAACATCATGCGACGAAAGCGATGGTAGAAATAATTATTATAGCGATCTATTTCAATGAAGAGCAAATAAACAAAAATTCTGCACTGCGCTCTGAAGAATTCCATATAAATTCAACATGTCTCTTGAGGTCTTGAGGAGTTTTTCAAATTGTCAAATTGTTACAAATCATTTACTCTTCACTTTATGTTTTCGTATTCCTTCAATACGGTCAAATATGAATATGATTGAAAGACAGTTCCGTTTCCAATATTTTTTTTCTTCCATATTCATAGGTATCAGGCGATAATTAATCTGAAAACGAAATTCATCAGTATTACCAACTATTGGGTTGACTTTGAGAGCATATCAATGACTTTGAAATATTTTTTATAGAGAAATAGAGACGCATAAAAAATGGCTTGAAATTCGAGTTGGCGCATTCGGTTATCAATGAAAAAAGCTTTCAAACTCAAAAAAAAAATTGAATCAAAATTCTTGTATTTCTCTTCATGTCTTTCCCAGTGCTTTCCGAACAGATCGTGGTACGGAGTCTCAGGGAAAACAAATAAATTCATAGTGATTATTATGAATTTCCCATCGATTTTTTTAATGATGTTAAGCCTAATATTTGCATCTCTCCAAATACTCATAATGTATTGACTTACTAACAGCTGCTGATGTAACAGCTGTTTCACCACATGAGCTCCTTTTGGATTATAAAACAACAAGATATTGTTAATGATCAGTTTTTTGTAGAGAAGACACATGAAACCATTTTCATTTTTTGTTTCTTCTGAAAATTTCTCTTATTTTATCTAGAGGCATATATTATTCAAAATTATTATTACTTTTCTCTCAGACGCAGTACTTCTATTACTGTATTCATTAAAAAAATTATAACCTAGGTACCGTAGTCCTTGAAAAAATATCTGTGTATACTCCTATCAGTATGCAAGAGTTTTTTGAGAAAAAACCGTGCAAAACCGGTTTCAACCGTGCAAAACTGTTTTTTTGAGAAAACAAAGTTCAATAATGGTGCTCTATTCGAATCCAGTTGGTCATTCATTAGAATGTTTGAATTTTAAAGTTTATTAATTTTTATTGCTTCCAAATGATTCAGTTCCAAACCTTTATTTTCTTTGTGTAAAATTTCCATCTCTTCGTTAAAGATGATTTGAATATGTTGAACTCATTCTCTTATTCACATAGCTCATATGATGTTCCTGGATTCGATTCCTAAATGTTCTGTCAGTTCGACCAATACATTCCTTAGGACACGTTCCACAGTTTAATTTATATACTCCTGATTTTTCAAATTTGGATGTTTTTTCTTGATAATTTTGGAAATCAGGAGAATATAAATTGAAGTGTGGAACGTGTCCTGAGGTATATATTGGTCAAATTGGCAGAAAAATAAGGAATCGAATTCAGGAACTTCATATCAGTTATGTGAATAAGAAAACAAGTTAAACATACTCAAATCATCTTTCAGAAGAAAAGCATATTTTACGAAGACTTCGAAATTTCACACATAGAAAATAAAAGTTTGAAACTGAATATTTGGAAGCAATGGAAATTATTGAACTTGAAATTACAACATTATAATGAATGACTAACTGGATTTGAATAGATTACCATTATTGAGCTTGTTTTCTCAAAAAACTATTAAGTACTATCATTGATGTCGATGTGAGGTAAGATGCTTCAGGTAATCATAATTGAAGAGGTACCTCAGGTATATGAGAATTGTAGAGGTTCAGGTAATTTGATGGAGGTAGGCCCAATTGTAGCTACCTGTGGTATATAAATATTAGCGTAAGAAGCAACTTGTAGTATTTAAATCACTGTTGAAGAAGCTAGTGTGTTAGCGAAACATGTGATATATTTTTTCAAATAAAGTTTGTTAAGATCAAATCGTGAGTTGTAGTTTATGAAATAAAAAAATACGAGAAAATGACTCCGTTCATTCGACTGTGGCAATTGGTCTCCTTAGGACTTTTATTCCCAAAAACGTTGTTCCTCTTTTGTTTTTCAAATAGTCATTTATCGCTCGAAGAAGCAACGACGCGATGCTCGATACATATATTTCGAACATATGACGATAACTGAACTTACAACTAATATAAGACGATGACTGATCAACAGTACTGACCAATCTGTCGTTTTTTTCTATCTGTCATATTCCTGAATAAATCACCAAGCCCCAACCCAACGCAATTGATAATAACACAGTACTCGTATTGTTGTTACCAATTCATCGCCACAAAAAATTATCACTTCCAACCTACGACACTTCGATAATAGTTCTGTAAATAGCATTATCGTGGCTCATTATAACTGGTGGTAAATATGATAAATACGAACAAGCCTTCTTTCTATTCGATATCGAGAAAACAAAAAGTGCATTGAAGCGCCTTTGACCTAGAACTAGTGGCTATTAATTTTTTCCTTATCTCGTCGTGAATATCCGTGATTGGTCAATTAAATATTCATTACGCGGCTTGGGAACTATGTAGTCAAATTAGATTTATATCGCTTGTGATTCTGATGAGACGATTCTAGACTACAATTAGGAGAAGTTAATTGCCAACGGTTTTCTATTAACAGGACTACTTATATAATATCCATACATTATTGAAGTTCACATAAAAAAAACGATATGAAAACTCATTTCATGAATAATCAACAAAACTTTTTGTGAGATTATTCAAAGGGGAAGGATAAGTAGTCTACATATTTTGTTCAAATAACGATATTTACAAATAACTCATCCTTGTATCACACTGTAACAATCGCGCAATTTTACATTACTCTATACTCACTCGCCATTGCTTATTCGTATTTTTTGTCCAAAATCAACACAGTAATCACGCTTCAGTCACCATAGTCAAGGAGTTAATCAATAAAGGTAATTCTCCGAATAATTTTCTTTCCGTTGACGGTGGATTGCCTATAGACAATGCCGAGACAGTGGCAAATCTGTTCAACAATTTTTTCAAACAAGTGGCAAACGGTGTAATAAACAACATTTCACAAACCAAAAAATATGATTTTGATACAGGTGATCGTGTTGATATTAATCTAAAAACAAATGTCGACTTATACGAATTACTGATATATCGTTTGAAAAATTCAAAATCTCCTGGTTTTGATGAAATGCCGGCTTTCATTGTTTAAACTGTATAACATCACATTATTTCTTCTGTGACATACCTGGTTAATTTATCTTTCGCTGAAGGGACATTTCCAAGTGAGATAAAATTGAGTAAAGTTGTTCCCATCCATAAAAAGGGAAATCGCGACATAATTACTAACTATAGGCCAATAACTAAACCAGGGGTCGGCAAGTAATTTTAGGTGGGGTCTGGATACTGTGGGAAAACTTCAATGAGGTCCAGAAGAAAAAACAACAGATAACAATGAGGTGCTACCTATATGTATTATTTTGGTTTCAAATCGAATTCTGAATTATACAACACAAGACCTAAAATTAATGTGAGAAACTACACCGACGGTCTTGAGCCAGTTTGGTTCTCGAGAGAAACAACAAATTCGAAGTGGGTCTTCTATTAGACGTCCGTTAACCTCGAACGATATTTATTTTTGAAGAAATTCATCTTTATGAAAGATGTTTCACATACGTATGTCTAGCCAAATATAGTGGCCAAATTTATAGTTAGTTTTTTGCAATTTTCATATTTTTCCGAGACATCTTTGGTCCAAAATTCTCATTTTTATACCGTTTCGTACATTTGCAAAGACACATCTTCTTGAAAATCGATTTTCTCTATTCGAAGTGATGACTTTGACAGATTAAACAACTTGGTAGCTACATCTGTCCATTCTGCCGCGACATCGTTCCTAAGATCGGCCAGATTCTCAATAACTGAACAATGTCTTTTCGAGAGTTCTTTTTATATTCAAGAATTGTCGGAAAAGCAGACACCCTTTGTATCAGATCACATATTAATTCACCATTTCGTTGTAACTCTGTATTTCAAAATATCTTCTAGGAAAGCCACAATCAGCATATTGCGCTTGTTTGTTATGAACTCAAATTGCTTTCTGGCTTTCTGCGTATCTAAATTTTGCAAGAAGGAGGTTACTTGCTCTTCAATTAGCCAGGCTAGATGGGAAACTAATCAAACCATATCAGGTTAGCTAGGAAACTCAAAATGAAATAAGTACTAAGTTAAATTCTTTGAGGATTAAAAATACTTTTTCACTCAGTTAAGGTATTGTATGCCTTATCTACGTAATAATTTATACTTGGTATACTTGGCGGTCCGAGGATTGACCTTCCGATCCGCCTGTTGCTGACCGTTGAACTATACCATCTATATTTTCAAAAATGTGCAAATACTCATTTTTAGACCGCCTGTCATGTTTTCTTGACTCTAACGGAGTAATTTTGGAAAATCAGCATGGGTTCAGACCGAGAAAGTCAACTACATCTGCAGTACACCGCTTCTATAGCGAAATAATGCGCTTTATTGATGCTGGAGAGTGCTCTTTTGGGATATTTTGTGATCTCAGCAGGGCATTCGACTGTGTGGATCATGATATTTTGATGAATGGGCTATACCACATTATGCTGTAAAAGATAATGCACTGACACGTATAAGAAGATTTCTACAAAATCGCAAACAGTATGTATTTTTAGAAATGACCAATGCAATGAGATGAGGGTTACAAATTCTATGCTGATATCAACGTAGGTGTTCCACAGTGTTCTATTTTGGGTCCTGTGTTATTTGTTCTATATATTGATGATATTGAAAAACTGTGTGAAAATGTTCATGTTACAATGTTTGCAGATGATCAAATAACAACTCATTATTCTTCAATGTGCATAAGACACAATATTTTCGGTTTCACAACCGTCAAAAAATCTCAATGTAAATGATAAACCAGTTTCCAAATCTGCCAATCCATGTCACGTTTTTAGGAATGTGGATTGATGAACATCTCGATTGGAAAGTATATTGTTCGAGTTTGATATCAGTGCTTCGTTCGCAGTGCTATCTTCGGAAAAATTTGAGAACGGTACTTACACGTTCTCAATTGCTGATGGTATATTACGGGCAAGTGGAAAGTCGTATACGCTATGGTGTTTGTTTCTGGGGATGGTCAACCACGTCTCAGGAAGTTTTCATTGCACAAAAAATATTAACCAGGTGCATCATGAATATGCCTATGCTGTAAAAGTGTTTTTTAACACTTCCATCGTTTTTATTTTTGAATTGTGTCTCTATATTTTCAAGAATAGAGATAGTTTTGTGAAGAATTCTGATATACATCAAGTCAATACTCGATCTCAAAATCAGTTCCATATGCCAATTTGTAAAAATAGAGTACATTTCTGCTCTCCTGCTGATAATAGCTTACGTGCATTATTAAATTACCAAATGAATTGAAAAACTGTTCTTTGTTATTGACTTTCAAAAAAAAACTCAAAAAATCACTTGTTACAAGATGTTTTTATTCAACAGATGAATTCTTCTCACAAATATAATGTTTGTATATATCTAGAATTTTTAACGGCGAATCTTGGTATTCCAAAGCTCTAGGCTTGACTATTCCAATTCAGTATTTTGTCTCTTGGGATAGAAATTATTTGTATTGTTATAATTTTTCATTTTTATTTTATTCATTTTTTTCAAACCGTAGTTTGCGTT
>WOGO01005995.1:0-12045 GCA_015342085.1 Leptinotarsa defecta
AGCTGTTGTACATATAGCAAATGAAAAGCGAATAAAACTTGAGCGAAAAAGCAAATGACAAGAATTCTAGAATTATAGACTGTTCGACCCTGGAACGACAAAGAGAACAATTTCAAAAATCCCAATTTTCAATGAACGAATCAACGATTTTATAGAAAAATCAGTTTGGAATGAATTCAATGGAGAAGATGTCACTGTCCTTACGGAACTGGTTACTAGAGGAATGGAACAAGACGAAGAAGAAGAGGAAAATAATACAATCACAACCTCAAAATTCGCGACCACTTCCACCTCCAAAATATCATGATTTCCAACTCCATCTCATACTAATGATGATATAATTTGGAAAGAAACCAATTGAATCCAAATAGGTGTTTGGAGTGATAGGAGTATTTATCTCTGAAAAGCTTGGTTATGTTCTAGGGTTTTTACGAACCAAAGGTCAAACCAAAATAAGGGAAAGAAAGGATTTCCATGTCTCAACTACTCAACTTTTATGTTCATTATTACTTGTTTTGACAGTTTTTTGTTATTTATCATAACTTTTGTATGATGTGAACGATTAAACCTATGATCAAATAATGTAAGCGTCCACGGCTGGAGATAATAATAATAATAATGATTTTAATTCTCAGATTATATTTACATGATACTGGAACAGTCACAGACATAATGTTTTCAAAAAATCAGATGAAATTACAATATTGGACTTTTTGAAGGTAATAATAATAACCAGGGCATCCGAGTGTCATAACTCACATTATCTTTTTGCTCATGAATTATGATATGTTATAGTAACATTCATTACATAGGAAGTTTTCGAATTATTTTTTTTTGAAAACATCGACGTTGTCTTCCAATCTTATACAGGCAGGTAGATGATTTAGAAATTGATTTCCGATGTATATTGGGCTTATCTCATACAGACTAGTTTCATGTTCAAGAGGCCTAATATGTTTCGTGGATCGAGTTGGTTAGTCATGATAATCAGAATTGAGAGAAAAGTTATGATATTTACTTTTTGCATATAGATTCGAAATGTGAATAGAGTAAAATGTAAGAGTTCTATGTTGATAACGACATGTTTCTCTATAGTGTAGGCCGAACATTACTCGTATAATCCTCTTTTGAAAGACGAAGACCCTGGATGCTCCCACTGAACCCCATTGAATAATATCATAAAAAATGTGATAATAATCAATAGCAGAGTAAATGCTGATCAACTGACTCATCACATGAATATTTTTCAGTTGCAATATAGCAAAGTAACTAGTATTCAATTTCTTGCAAATGTGATTAACATTGCTATTCCATCCCATATTATTGTCCACAAATACTCCTAGAATTTTGGTGGATTTCGCGAAGGGAAATTCACTATCATCTACATGGTGAAAAAGTGCATACAAACTGTTTTAGCCTAATTAACCATCAGAGAATTTCTCCCACACCACGTGGTAAATTCTGTTACCAGTATGTTCATTTTTGCAATGAGCTCTTTAGGCGTTTCTGCTTCCGTTGCTGAAGTTGTATCACGTATTTCGGAAGATCATTCAAATTAGCAGACCAAGAATTGATCCTTGAGGTACACCAGCCTCCAAATCATGTCGGAGAGATCTCTGATTGTCAATTCTTATACAATAATTTGTCTGACCTCAAGATATGAAGCCAGCTACGAAAGAAATTTGCCACGGAAGCCCAGTTCACTTGATTTATTGTGAATATGAGTATTGATTGAGAGATAACTGTATGAAAGCTATTTACCGGATTTTCCAACATATAGAAAAGCAATAGATGTCCAAACACAGAGATAACTTTAACCCGGCAGTACATATGTGGGGTTTCATAAACTCCAGCTGGGAAATATCACTTTCAAAATAAACTAAATGTCAGATTTATGCGCACGCCCATCACAGTAGCTTCTGATCTATATCCCCACCATTGATTTCAAATGTTATTACAGTATTCCATAGGCAGTGAGTGAGACTATACGCAACTAAAACGCTCTGGGGTGTGTCAAACCCCATCTATGTACTCACGTTTGTGATTTTATTATTTTATGTAAGTGATTATTTTTGACTTATTTGAATTAAGAAATTCAAACACCTATTTTTTTAGCTAAAATATCATGTCGTACGAAGACGAACAAAAAAGCTTGAAGCATTATAGGCTGAATGTAAAGAAGACACCATCGAATCGGGAAGCGAAGACGATATTGATCATATCTCTGAAAGCGACCACAATACCGACTCAAAGCAGGACATAACAATGGAAGATGAAGTTTTTGCTGGAAACTCAGGCAATGAGAACTCAGAAACGGGATTCCAAAATGAGACAGAAAATGAAAATATCGACGGACCTCCACAAAACAAGTAACTATATCTCGGAAAAGATGGAACAAAATGGAACAAACTTTCATCAAATCAACGCTTTCGAACAAGAGCAGACAATATCATCACTTATTTGCTAGGTGTCAAGCAGTATGCAAAAAACTGTAAGAGTGCTTTAGATTGTTGACAGTTGTTCTCTGATCGACAAATGATCGAAGACATAGTGCGTTGGACCAATGTCAAGATTCAACAAAAATCTGTTGCATACAAAAATAAATGCATGGTGAAAGCAACCAATGAATGTGAAATCAAAGCATTCATTGGACTTCTTTATTTAGCAGGTATGTTCTGTTCTAATCGGCAGAACTTGAGAGACTTATGGTAAACAGTTGGAACTGGTGTTGATATATTCCGCAATACGATGTCTATAAAACTTTTCCAATTCTTGATGGTCTGTCTTCGATTCGATAATATTGAGAATCGCAAGGAAAGAGTGGCGGATGACAAATTACCTGCTTTTCGTGGAATTCTAGACAAATTTGTTGAAAATTGTAAGCAAGCCTACACTACTTCACAATATAAAAACGATCGATGAAAAGCTGGAATCATTTCGTGGAAGATGTGCTTTCAAACAGTACATTCCCAATAAGCACTCCAAGTACGGGATCAAAGTGCAAGCCCTAGTTCACGCCCGTAGCTAGTATGTTTTAAATTTGGAGGTATATCCAGGAAAACAATCAGAAGGGACCTACAATCTTAGCAACTCCCCAATAGATATTGTAGAGAGGCTTGTACAACCTATTTCTGGTTCAAACCGAACCGACAATTGGTACACTAGTTTTGAATTAATGATGAAGCTACTGACTCGGCATAACCTTACCTCAGTAGGCACGCTGAGAAAGAACAAACGATGCATTCCAGCAGAATTCTTGACAGTTCGGAACAGGGAACTAAAAACATCTTTGTTTGGCTTTCAAAAGGATATCGCCCTTTCATCGTATGTCCCTAAAAAAATAAAAACTTCCTGCTGATGTCCACTATGCACCACTATGCGCCATGATGGATCTTATACAACTTTACTAAAAGTGGTGTAGATGTGGTGGATGAACTGTCTGCATCATATAACGTGTCTATAAATTCACGAAGATGGTCTCTTGTGATTTTCTTTTCCCTCTTGAATACTGTAGCCATAAATGCCTTGGTAATATACAGAGAAAACAATCAAGATTTCAAACTTACTAGAATATTGTTTTTCAAAATGCTAGGCATGGAACTTATCCAGGACCATATTTCTGAAAGAAAGAACAATCTAAGAATATTATTCTTAGTTTCTCTTCAGTATAGATATTTTAATCATTGATATTGTATTTATATGGTCCCTAAATGATCACCTGAGGATAAGAAATAAAAAAAATAAATAAAAAAACTGTATTAGAAAAAATTTACAATACAATAAAAAATTTGGGTTTGTCACACCCCACGTATGTACTAATGAAAAAATATCCACGTATGTGACGCAGTGTTAAGGCGCTCTAAGAGCGGTGCCTGTACTACTGTAGCGATTCACGTTGGATTTGAATCGCTGGTCAAAAAATTCTATTCAAAAAACCTTGAAAAAGAAAATAATTCCACATAAACACAGTTCTCCAAATGAAAGAGTTCTCAAATAGTGAAGTTCGAGGTGTACTGAGTGGAAACCCAAAACGATGAGCAGATACAGTCTATCAAGTATTTCTGATACGACCACTCTTGGTGTAATCAAATGTGCCAAGTCACTTAAACACCTCCCATGAAAGTAAGACATCATTGATCTTGAGCTCGCACAAGTTTCGACTGTTGAGGGTTGTCATTCATTTGATGGTTTGTGATTGACGTAAAAACCTATTTGTAACCTGTTTTTCACGCGTAAGTATGAACATAAGTTTTCACATGTTTCCGAATTCTGTGACAAAGTCTCTATTACTGCTTCACTGTAGTGAAATAAATCCTTTCTCAGGTAAAGGTTTCGTAAGTACGGTAAAGCGTCGACGAAATCAGTCGAGTACCACTAGGAAAACTATTTTAATTAGATCTGTCCCACACTAAGGAAAAGTAATAATCCGCTACCGATTTGTCGGTGATCACTAGATTTATTCCACCGAGGTTGTGCTGCTGGATAGATAGAAGCATCTGCAAGAATTTCTACGGTGAGAAAACTTGCATAAATGTCTATCCGACCTAATTCAATTTTGTCAAGGTATTAGAACTACTTCATCAATGATTTACTGTAAACATTGAAATACTTAGTTTGTCTTTTTTTGCTGAATATTACTGGATTTTTTCCCAACACCAAATCGTTATTTCAAGACCTCGACACGTGTTTCGAACATCAAGTGATCACCTTCAAGAGGAAGATCAAACTGTTACTGAGTTTGATCTTCCTCAAACTGTTACTGAGTTTGATCTTCCTCTTGAAGATGATCACTTGGTGATCGAAACATGTGTCGAGGTCCTTAAATAAAGGTTTGGTGATGGGAAAAAAACTCCCGTAATATTCATTACTACACCAAAGGTTCCAAATAGTGCATCACAACTTCTTTCTGCTGATAATTTGACTGCAAAAAGATATAAATGACATCTTAGATTGGAGTCTAAAGGACCAATTATACTTCAATCTAAATAAATATTCAGTAATCTCAATAACTCGTGAATATTACTGGAGTTTTTTCCCAACACCAAATCGTTATTTTTAACACCTCGACACGTGTTTCGATCACCAAGTGATCATCTTCAAAGAGGAAGATTAAAAACTGTTTTTCGGAATGATTTTGCCAATGTCTAGCCAATTTGACATAATGAATATTAGCATACGAATATTAGTTACCCGGAAAAATGATAATAGATGTTGAACTCGTTTTTTTTTCATGATACTACTAGCAGAAAATAAATATTAAAATCTGAGAAATGTTTAAAGATTTTCAATGGGACAGATATCTCGTCACTAGTGAACGTGTCTCAAAAAAAATGAGTGATTGCGATCATACAACATCAAATTCATCGATTTGTTTCGAATTTTTAAGGATATTAATTTGTTGATGTTTATATAATGTGGGTTGTGAATTTGAATCGGATATCGCATTTCATTGAAGTAATTCAATGATGGAAACATTAAGGCTGTTGATAAACATTATACACAAATAGGAAAGTAAATCCATGAAGAAATAGGTAAAACTAGAAATATCAGGTATTTTATCTTGCTACTCAAATGAAATCTTCAAAATATTTTCCCTTCCAGAATTGTGAACACTTGACACTTATTTCATTTGAAAAGTAAAAGTTTCAGTGAAACTTCCCAAAACACCTGGTGTTGTCCTAAAGTTTAGCAAACGCGTATATGGCCATACCCCAATTATATACATCGATGCCCAACAACTGTGAACTCAATTATATTGAAATAAATAATTAGTGAAGATTCGTTCTTTTTATTATGGTCAAGGTTTTTCTTTTTAGGTACATTCCAATACCAAACCGGTCACTCTGTATGTTGCCTCGAATTTCAAATTAGTGTATAATGACATTGCTGTTGGTTAATTAAAACAAAGACCGCAATGGTCAATTCCGGGATGGTGATAATTGCCGGGAGAGGGCTGAATGGGAAATGAGCCTGAGATATCTTTGAAGCAATAGTAAATTCGACTCAATTTTCGTTTTTTTTATTTCACTGCATTATTATGTGATTGGAATTAAGGTAAAGAAAAATATTGTGTAAATGGGTTATTGTTATCACAGTGTACTCAAAGATTTTCACAGGTCACAGCACCGCAACAAAATTTGACGGAGAATTTCGAAAATTATCTAGAGCCTTTCTTAAGAGCGCGATCGTTTTTGAAAAGTATGAAATAAAAAACATCGAAGAGTCGGTTGTCTTTTGAATCAAACATGGATAAATGAAGACTAGGAAGCAAAATATAGATACTACCTTATTTAACATTAGTATACAATAAATAAGAACGGTTTAATTTGAGTTTATTTATCATTGAACTACAACAGTTGAATACATTTGAGAACTAATGTCTACTACCAATTCTTTATATTTCTTAATCTATACTTTAGGGCTGTCGGAAAAATGAGTCTGCTTCCAATGGTTTTGGAAAGGTATACGACAGTGGAAGAAATCTTCTTTCCTAACCAGGAATCGTTAAAGAAACAGGAACACTATGAATTTGGTGTAAGAGTTGTCAAATCCAAGGAATTGGCTGAATGAAATGCTATTCCTTTTAGTTTATCAACATGGTCATTCGTAATCATAATTCATAAAATAATAACCACCGTGTCTCTTCCAACAAAAACATCTACTTCCAAATTCTTAGATCTACAAAGAGTCATCAAGTATTAAATACCAAATTTGGTATCTAATTTTCCATTTTTGAATGAACTAAATCAATTGAATTACCTTCTGGGGGTAGAATTTCAATGTTTGAAAAAAAGACAACTGTGCACCTACAAGGATGTTTGCTTATCTCTTCGCATCGAAAAATTGAACAATAAATGCCTAAAGAGTGTATTCAATCATGGCAGTGCAACCTGATTAATACGAAGTAAAACGCCTGCTTCGTATAGAAAACAAAACCTCTGTTCAGCATAAATCCTAGTCGCTCAAATAAGTTCGAATAACACCTTAATAATCTGGATCTGAACTGTCGAATAATACATAATTGTACCTAAATCTTATTTTGTTAACAGCCAATTATTCAATAATTATTCATCATTCTCATTAGCCCTTTTGGAAATATACTTCGATAGCCACGTCCTCGAGATCACTGAGGTAGTTGTTCGCGTCAACAACTGCCTTTGTGATCTCTTCGGACGTGGCTATCTCGTATAATTGAGAATTGAAATTTCTTAGGTGAGTCGTTTAATCTCTGAATATATTTTATAGCAGTAATAAGTTTATACTCCAATCAATTACAAATTTGGGAAAACATTCCAAAATTCATTCAAGGAAACTGAATACAATTTAAAGTACTATGAATGAATATTCGTGAAGGAGATGCACAAACACTACAAAAATACAAAACAAACACTCTTCCCATACACCATAACTACCACACCCCTCAAGACACGCGTTTCGCCAGCAAAGTAGGCGGCATCAGGAATGGAGTATTTTCAAAAACTATACCTCACAATATGATCTCCATAAACTTTATTTGAAAAAGTTTTTCGTATATTGGTGTTATGGTACCTGGCAGATCTGTTCATCAACAGATTCGAAATGGAAACCAAAGAAAAGTCAAAGTATCTTTCTAGGATTTGGCTAAGGTATGTGAATGATATTTTCGCGATATTCGATACCAAAAAATCGAATATTGAGGACTTTGTTTCCTTTTTTAAATAACAGATGTCCGTCAATAAAATTCACATATGAGTTAGAAAATAAGGAACAACTACCATTTCTTGACGTTCTGGTAATGAGGAGCCAATGTGGGGGTTTGAATACGATATATTCAGAAAAGGAACAAGCACGTACAGGTATATTCCTGACAGTTCACATCAGTGTGGACAGCACGAACGTGCTGGGTTGAATTTTTTAGTGCATCGTCTTTTGACTTTCCTTTTAACACATGATAAGTTCACAAAAGGAAAACGTTCAATACAGAAAATAGCAGCCACTAACGGTTTCTCGAGGGGTAGTATTGTAGATGATATAATAAGGAAGAAGAAGTTTAGGTTAAGAATGAACGAAATTTCGACTTTCAGAAAGGACAAAAACCAAGATAAATACGTCTCAGTTCCATACCACCAATATACCTACGAAGGAACTAGGTATAAAAGTGGTTTTTAAAACAAGGCATACACTACAGAGCCAGGCTCAGTCGAAAATTCGGAAAAGTCTGGAATTTACGAAATTGAATGTAAGGAATGCGATGCAAAATATTATGGACAGACAAAAAGATCTATTAAAGTAAGATATAAGGAACACATAGCACACTCAAAATATGGAAGATCTGAAAAATCAGCAGTCGTCCAACATATTTTGCAATAAAATCATTTCATAGACTTCAGTTCATTAAGATTAGTTAGACAAGTTAACAACAACAGGCAACTAGATACCTATGAGAGCGTAGAAATAAGTAAACATTATAATATTATGAATAACGATAACGGAACAATATCAAACAACTATATAGCTTATTAAAAAAGTATTAT
This sequence comes from Leptinotarsa defecta, assembly GCA_015342085.1. Taxonomy (NCBI): domain Eukaryota; kingdom Metazoa; phylum Arthropoda; class Insecta; order Coleoptera; family Chrysomelidae; genus Leptinotarsa; species Leptinotarsa defecta. The sequence continues at coordinate 8,514 of WOGO01005995.1, forward strand.
TGGATTTACTGATTACTACATGAGGACACATTGTAAAAATAAATTTAGATAGGCAATTGTGAAATTAATTTTTCATATAGCTGAAAATTGTTTCATATATAGCCATAACATTTAAACATTACACAAGGACATATTGTAAAATAATAGATAAGGCAAATTGTAAAATCAATTTAGGTGTGGTATACCTGTATGGTTTACCTGTATAGTATACCTGTATAGTATAAATAGCGTTAGCTTAGGGAAGTTTCCAATTTAATCGACCTCTTGAAGATGATCACGTGGAGATCAAAACACGTGTCAAGGTGTTGAAAATAACGATTTGGAGTTGGGAAAAAACTCCAGTAAAATTCGTTTATAATATGAAACAAATCAATATCATCCGAATGCCGAAGAAAACTGGCTAATGTCAAAAATATTCTTCTCGTTCAAATGCGGGCCTGGACCTGCAGATGTGATCAGAATTGAGTAATCCTAAATAGTCATCCAATTATGATTAAAAGGTTAGTAAGAAAGCATTAATTAGCTGTGAGGGTTGCCTAATGCACACTTCTCTCAATATCTCTACAGTAAATCACATTAGTCTGCTAATCCCTGTATTTTAGCACCGATTGGAGTTTCTGTAGTCGGAAGGGGATCCAAAAGGCAGTGTTTATCACAGTGCAAGTGAAACTGGAAGTGGAGAATACTTGTTACATGTTACAAGAACAGAACAACATGGTGGTGAATACAAATAATTTTTTGAGGAGGAAAACAGGATTTTTCTGTAGTCCTTTCTAGTAATTCTCGCCTTCCACAATGTGAAAAAATCAAAATTGTAACTGAGAACTCCATACAGAAGAAATCATTCATACAGGGTGTAACATAATAATGATAATATCGTTTATTATGCATGAAAAATACATTTATACATGAATGAAAAAGGGTTAGCCAAAGTCTATCTCCCCTCTCAAATATACAGGGTGTTTTTCAAAAAATTATGCAAAAAATCAGTTATCTGCAAGAAACTTGGTACAACTCTTAATAACAAGTTAAAAACTAAGTGAGAAATGTCAGTAGGTAAATGAATGTTTATATGAATCAAAGTGGGCATAGGCTGTCCTCTCGGATACTGAATTTGTACCAGTTTTCATTCAATCTTTCGTCTGTCATCTGTCTCTGCATCTTTTGCATAACAGCGAAAACAACTTTGTGAACGTTGTGAACAGAAACCACGAGGCAAGTCAATCAAATCGAATCCTAACATGCGTTGGTGAAAAACATAACACTTCGTTGCACAATAAAGGACATCGGTTGACTTCTGAAAATGACGACAGATGCTATAAATAAGTATACAAAGTGCTCCGGCTTGATTGACATATTTTCCCTCAGGTCCTGTGCTGATTCCATTCAACCCCTAAGAGGCTACCCTGTTACGTTGGCCGTGGATGTTTCTGTCAATCAAAATTTTCGAATAGAAAAGATTTCATCTGCATTGGCGGCGAGAAAGTGTTTTCTGTTGGATGGTATAGTAACAGTTATAATAAAATATACAAAATCCCCCAGATTATTTAAATGGCATAAACAAAACATCCAAGACAAACTTCATTGTGAGATTTTCACAATGAAGTTTCAGTTTTATAAAAATGCAACACGTGTTTCACCATACAATCGCTTCTTCAGGTGTGTCTTTACTAAAAAAAATAAACATTTTCAATGCTTATACAGGGTGTTAATTAAGTATGTGAGGTCCAGGGATGTACAATAAGATCGACTTTTTTTTCTTAAAAATTAAGCAAGATACGAAAAAAATTCATGAGACAAAAAAGTTGTATTTCTAGTTGCTCAATCCAAAGAAATAATAAAAATTGCACAAAATCAGAGGCGTACATTTTTAAATAAAAAATATTCGTTCAAATCCCGCTCGAGACGCCACTTGACTCAATAAATTGAATCACTTTCGTGCTTAATTAGCTCCGCAATGTTATAAAAACCATTGTCAAATTACAACAGAATCAGGTAAAGGATATTTAAGATATTTACGAATAACTTTTTTTTATTTTCATTTCAACACCCTGTATCTTGAGAACGAAGGATTTGCGAACCCATGTTTTTATCAACATTTCGTCTTAAAATTACCTAAAAAATCGTCTGTTGAATTTATGGTACATACTTAATTGACACCCTGTATATATTTTTACAATTTGAAGTACCCAGGTACTTCATTTCTTAACATTTCAAAAGGTTGATTTTCAAACTTTTCACTCCTGAATGTATCACATCATAGTCGTGATGTGGTACATTCTGCTATAAGATGGTTTGTGAATGTGGAATTGGTCTTTCTATTCAAGAAACTACTTATATGCTCTTCAATTTTTTGGGAACAAGGTCTCCCCGTTTGGCCAATGCACTAGCACTTAATTCAGAGAAAGGTGTGGTTTGTCAGATGTCAATCTGGTCATTAATTTTTCAATTCACGGTTTTTGCATAAAGAAACTATTCATTTGCATTTCTCGAAAAAATAATTCATATAAGTGTAAAAAAAATCATTGAGAGAATAGTTTTCAAAAGGTGAATTTATGAAATTGGACTCTTTATCGACCTTTCTGAGGATTTTCACTTTCCACATTCGGAAAAAATATAATAACGGAGAACTTCATATATTTGTAGAAAGGGCAAGCTTTTCTTCATCCCGATGATTTTCTGCGTGAATTGAAAGAATTTTCCACAGAGAAAAATCTACTAATCATGAGTAATTTGTCATGTTGTATAATTTAATGTATCATAAAAAGTACAGATACTTATCTCAACGTTTCGGAGGGCAAAAATCTATCTCCGTCTTCAGTAATGAAGAAATCAAACGTAACTTGCAGTTTTTTTCTGAAATTTATTCAATTTTGAATTGTGGAATATATCAGTGTTGTTGATTGACTTCTAAAACATTTTTGTGTTCTTTGATTTCAGTTTGTTGCAATTTCGCCAGGCATTCATATCTATTTTCGGAACAGTTTATCAAATACGGTCCATTTTTGAGAAACTGTTTGGTTTGCTCAATATTTCACAATTTTGTTTTCTCAAAATGGTGTAACAATTTTTTATTTACAAGTAATAACCTGTTCAACCACTTCCCTTTGATTCTCATTATTCATCGCTTCATATCATTTTCATAAAAATACTTATAAATTGTCAATTAACAATTTTGATCTCATTATTCCATACCAATTTTCCCGTTTGCGAACAAATTTCTGTGGTAATAGGCTTCGCTATAATTTCATTCAAATTATACATATTACGTTTCAGAAAATTGATTTGAAATTATGGGGAATTTCCTCGCTGCCGACGAACTACGGACCTTTTAATTAAATAAATTGTTTATAACGTTATTCGGAAATTATTTATCCTGGATAATTTGGACGCGTATTGACATTCTATTATAATCCGGTTAGAGCTGAATATACAGGTTAGATGTTTCTGGAAAACGCAAAGCATGATTGTTCTGAAAATTTCACCTCAATCATTTCCTTACCTGTTCTATCGATCTAAAATATTTTCAGCA
>WOGO01005996.1:0-12044 GCA_015342085.1 Leptinotarsa defecta
ACCATTGTTTTAATGTCTGTAGATACTACTTTCGACACTACTTCCGATTCGGTAGAGGTAATTGCGCCACGAGCACATTCGTCGGCTTTTTCATTGCACTGAATTCCAATATGTGATGGGATCCAAAAGGAATTAATATTTTTTCCAAGTTGCTTGATCAGATGTAGTTCTCTTTTTATTTTTTGTGCAATTGGATTTTTAGGATATATGCGCTTAAGTTCGTATATGGAGCTAAGTGAATCCGTTAAAATGATATATTTCTCTCCACCTGTCGCATTGACATAGACCAGTGCATGGTAAATGGCATAGATGTCTGCACTAAATATGCTGGTAGTTAAGGAAAATTTATATGAGAACTAGGGATGGTCGAGTATTTCATAGCAGGTATGTTGTCACTGTTCCACGATGATACTAGTATGGAACAGGTACCCGAGAGGCGAAAAATACCTGTTCCATGTGTTCCGAGTTCCGCGAGAAAGCGTTTTTCTCTACTCGTCGATTCGATACTCGATATCCTCATTTTTTAACAGGCCACGAACGGTGTGCTGTTCGACTGGCGCGTGTATCTAGGCGCTGTGGCCAAGAGCATTGGAGGTAGTACGAGTATTTTTTAGGAACAGGTATTACTGATAATAGGTAGAAGTGGGTAGCGGGTATAACAGTGACAAAGTATGTAAGTATCATACGGCGACGGTGTTCAGTCACAACGATGATCTCCCGTATTAGAATTCAGAATATGAGCACATGTTTAAATATTTCGAAGCGTTGCTTTAGATTATTTTCGAAGTCAATGTTTATTTACAAATATTGACTGACGCTATTATGAAAATAGAACTCGGAAAATTAAATGAAAAAGCGCTTCGCATCTTAGCAAACATATGATGGATAGGAAATATACTAATGAACAAGGATATGAAAAATCAAGTAGGTACAACTGAAATAAAATTGTAATCAATTATTTCATAACTCTCGAAGTGAAAAACAAAATATACATGAAGTAACAAAAAACAAAATGAATAAATAAACTCTGTATAAAATAAATAATCGAAAATTAACTGAATGATTCGATGCGTTTTGCCTCTAATTGCCTCTGGACCAGAAGTTGATGATTTTGTGCAACTGTATTTAAAAATAGCAGTTGCTCCAATTTCTGAGAACTCAGCCTCGTTCTTCACTCATTTAAAATATTTCCAGCTTTAGAAAAAAGCCTCTCACAGGGAACGGAAGTCGCTAGAACACAACATCTTTCTCTTACTAGTTTACCCAGAAAAGGGTACTTATACGTATTTTCTCTCCACCATTGAAGAGGGCTCTTTTCTCGAGCCAAAACATCATCATCAAAATATCTCTGTACTTCTACGATAGCTCTGGAACTAGATATATGCTTTGACCTATTTTTTGTTACATTTTTATCAAGCATGTCCCATAAGAAATACGAATACACTTTGGTGGTTGACGCTGGTTCAGATTTTTCAGGAACATTCGATTTCAGGTTTCCTATAAGTGCTGTTTTATCAGAAATATTATTCCTGGATATCATCTCAGTAACTAGTTGGATAATATTTTTTTTGCACTTTCAGCTGCATCTGAATTCTTGAAAGCATACGAATTGAATATTGGATCCAGCAAAGTGCAAAGAGTTAATGTCGATTCCAAAGTAGTACGTGCATCGCGTTGCACCACACTGCTTCACTTTTTCATTGAATTATTTGTTCACGCGAGGAATAAGTTTTTTTCGAAGAAGAACTTTTCAAAAACTACGTTATTTCGCACAAATTGAATTTACATGTTCATTCTAACGATTCAAGATAAAATTGCTAAGTGCTAAAAAAGCTCTTCCCAATCAAAATTTTCCAAGTATGGTATCTTATTGTTTTCGTCCTATAACTGCTTCGTCCTTGAAGTAAAATCCTGGCGGTAACAACAAGACTGCTAGATCACTTGAAGATATCATTTAGGCAACATCCTGAAGTGGCTGCCTGGTTCTGGATTTCATCTTCTTTCAGTTCACTCGATATATAAAATATATAACAGCTATAAAAATTACCATAGATAATTATAGTCCAGGCTCTAGTAATATTAGCTCCATTATGATTAAAAGCGTCTGACTTTGAAGCTTCAATTGAATTTCAGAGTTCTCATTTTCAAAATAAGTAAAATATGTTTTCGATAGCACAATATTCTGACGTTCTAACGAGCGTTCTGATTACTCTGGATTGAAACATCTTCTGTATATTTCAATATCAATACAATATTACAGAGGGCATCTTCTTCTTCCACCTTCGAGAGTGTCATCCCGTGGAATAAATATTCTTCTGATGAAATTTATTGACACTCATTGTCGAATAATATGTGAGTTTGGTATAGAGTGTGGGATAATTGTTTGGAAATACTTTTTATGGGGGAACGAAAAAGGCTTATATATGATAATAGTTGTAATTTTTTTTTCCACAATAAGTACTTCAATTACAAATATCATTTAATTTGCTTCGCTGAGGCTTCAAATTCCCATCTTCTTTTCAAACGTGAGAATATTTTTGATTTTTGATTCAAAAAGTGATTTTTTCCTTGCTTATTTATTCGTTGCTTACTTATTGATTTGATTTCTTTCATTAGCTCATTTGGTTCGACCATCAAGTCATAAAAAATATTGAAATTTAAAAATGTTATTATGCTGTTAGTTGCGTCGAATTGATATTTCGCACCCGTAGACGGTACGGACGAGATCTCGGGCGCTAACCTTGTGACGGAGGGTAACTTATTTGTGTTCGTGTGCTTTGCCACGAAGGCAGTACATTAAGAACTAGTAAGTGATTCAACCACCGAAGCTTTTATGAATTGCTTTCAAAGATTTACCGCTCGTCACAGAGTGGCATTTTATACCAGCTCACTATCCTTATTTTTGAGGTTTACGGAAGACAACAGTCAAGTCTGCCAAATATTTCAAGGGGGTAATTGGAAATAATATTTTAACTTATGATGAATTGAATAGAGTCATAACAGAGTTAGAATTATATTTGAATTCCCCACTCCTCATTTTTCTCTCAGAAGACCCCGATGATTTTGATGTACTCACATCTGGTCACTTTCTGATTGCTTCGTCAATGGTCGCACCTCAAGAAGATTTGTTTCAGCACGAAACCAGCAACCTCAAAAACGATCATCAGTTAACGCAAATGGTACAGCACTTCTGGGCTAAATGGTCTGAAGAATACTTGGCTCAGCTTCAACAGACATTCTTTTTCCGCTAGCATGAGTTATGTAGATAATAATTATACACTGTTTACTTATTTTACTTTCTAGAACATTCCTTAGGGTACTTAAGATAACGATAAACCAATGTTTTGTAAATAGCTTTGACAGTATAAAAGCGCACATTTCATGTACACATTAGATTAGTTTTACTGAAGATTTTACTCTGTTAAGATCATTGTAACCACTAGTTCTCAAATTGTTAAATAAATAGTTTTTAAAAACAAAGTTCCTTCGAGAAGAAACTCAATTGGCGCAGTCGTTGTAGGATACAGAAGGCCTGATATGGCCTGCAGCTGAAGACGAAGATGAGACTGAAACCTCTGATAATATGAGCTCAAATGTACCTATAAGACAAAATACAAGGAACAAAAAAGTTGTTGAACATACTAAAAGATGATTTAGGTGAAGTCAATCGTTTTGCTCTCTCTTTAGTTCCTACGTTAGAGTCTATGACAGACGACGAAAAATTTCAAGCCAAAATTGAAATACTGCAAGTTTGTCGAAGAATAAAAGCCAACAGACAACATACTCCTTCACGTAACATTTTTTACAGCCTTCACAATTTCATGAACCTTCAACGAACAATTTACTACAGCCTTCTTTGGAGCATTCACCAAACAATTCAGTGCAACAAATAAGTCAGCAACCTGGATATTACACTGGATCTACCACACCTCATATTGACGCTTCTAGACCGGAATATATCCGACAATGCCCATCTACAAGCTCTTAACATTCTAAGGATAGTTTGCAAAGTTACATATCGAATTTCACACCTTCACCGCACAGTCCTCTACTCTACTTGAACTAAAATTTTATCTAAGCTTTACAAACTCAATTACTGGCTGTAATTATTATCAAAATGAAACGTTGATTACTATATTATAAATGTGCTTTAATTTATTACTTACCTTAAAGTAACACTAAGTCTCTCTTCTACTGATACAGCGCATCTCCATCTTGTATCATGGCGTTTTATATAAGGTCCCACGAATGAAATTATTTCATTAAACTTTTCTTCACTCATTCCATAATATTTGAAAAACTTGTCTGGGTGCTCTTTTAGCTTAGAATGTAACGTATGGAATATTCCACTAGATAATCTATCACTGAGTACAGGATGTACACAGTACATCCTGTACTGTGTACATCCTGAATTTCTCCTAAAATGTCTATGAAGCAAAGAACAAACTAAAACTTTCTTGTTAATTGACATTCTTTGTTATACCTTGACTCGAGCGTTGCTGAATAAAGACTGGCCGATTTGAGGAGATAAAAAAATCGATTGTATGTGCACCTCCATCAATTAAACTGTTAGTTGAGTAGAAAGTACAAAACTTGACGAAACAGTTTAGTCGATGCGCCCGCCCTTAGATGACTTGATTCTGGTGTAAAAAGATGGAGCTATGTTTCATCCAATGTCACATATCGACGCATAAATTCGGGTTTTTTATGGTGGACCAGCTTCGAACACTGCTCAAAATCATCAATTCGTTGTTGTTTTTGGTCGATTGTGAGCTCGCGCGGCACCTACTCTAAACAGAGCTTTCGCATACCCAAATATTCTTGCACGATATGTCCAACACGTTCCTTTGATATCTTTAGAGCCTCAGCTATCATGATCCACTTCACGTTGAGGTCATATAAAATTGTTTTGTGGACTTTTTTGATGTTTTCGTCGGTAGCAGCATCTTTGGGACGTCAACTGCGTGCATCGTCCTCAGTGCTCATTTCTCCTTGTTTGAACTTTCATACGGTTGATTTTGCTGATGAAAAGTCCGAATAATGTTTATCAAGCCTTGGCTTGAACAGATTTTTTTTTGCCAAAAAGCTATGCTTCATCAATATACGAAATTCCCTTTTGTCCATTTTATCCAAACAAACAAAATTTGCTTCACACAAAGTTTTCTATCCTATAAACTAATAGTCTCATAGGTGTGAAATTTGTACACGTGTGTTCTGAAGGTTAAGTTCAGCTACAAATCATTTGGATTTAATACTAATAGCGCTGTCTGTCTGTTAGGCTACGAACTTTTCAGTCCACCTGATTTCATCAATAAGCTTTTCATTGCCTATTCAGGCACCACCAATCAGACCAGTCTGTGTATTGACCGGATGGGTATCTGTAATACAAATTTCTTCAATATATTCAGCGCCTGTTCCTTGTTCAGTTTTCGGTGAAATTTTCGTCGAGATTTCAGAAATTGCAATGTTTTCCAATTTCTTATACCTCTTTGACTTTATCCGTAAGTCATTTCTTCGGGCATTATGCTTTATAATTGTAATTGTCAAGAGCCTATTTCTCTTCCTAGCTGATCCTTGTCTCTAAAGCTGATACTTTTTGACATACTACAAACGTTATGCATAGCAGTCCCAGTTTCGATTGCTGTCTCTAAGTTAGGCTACAGTCAAACCTGGCCCGTAAGCTTTGGCACTGCCGCGCCACTCTAAAATAAACATATTCATTAACAGAAATAACTAATTTACAAGGTAGATGGCAGACAGGTAGAGTGAGGCAGTCGAGGAAAGATATTAGTAGGGTAGACGAGCATTAATAGATGATGCTTTTCCGCAGCTCAAGCTCTATGGAATTAATTTCGCATTATGAATATTGCAATAATGATAATTAGCCGGGGAGGTACACAAGGTAAAGGGTTGCGAGCGAACTCGACGACGGCACAGGGATAGAGGAATAAAGCAACACGTTATTTGACTACACGTTTTGTAATGCGATTTTTATCGGGATTAATTATAGAATCAACTCCTGTAAATATCTCACCTTCCAAAATCTGAAAAATAAATAAAACTTAATCAACAGAAAATCTGCTGAAGTCTAATAAAGGGCAAACTGAAAAGTTCACCACGAAAAGTCACTGCGTAATATAAACCACTGAAGAGTCCAATTAGTCAATAATTTGTATTTATAAATTTTGCCATCAAATTGAAAAAAATTGGTCTCCACTGAAACTAGACCTTGTATTGAAAAAAATTGAATAGAAACGATATAGGATGTATAAATCAATCAATCAATTTCCCACATAACCTGAGATATCGAAAACCCAATTTTCTATTTTTTCATTTTTTCTTCTACGAAAAATATTTTTTTCTTCACGTGAAAACTTACCTTTTTGACTTCTAATCGAAATGTTGGGTATAAAATTTTAATTTGATGTGAAACCTTAAAAATACCTCATTGTCAGCCTAAAATTTCCATGTGCTTAAGTTTTTGTTTTCAAAATTAACAGTCACATTTTTTTTGTTGAATTATCTGCGGTCAGATGATGTGAAAGAAAAGTAACATTACTATAGAAAAATTATCAGAAAAAAAAGAATAACTGGAAAAACGTGATTCAATTTAATTTTTAAACTGCTTGAAATTTTTTTATATTTACTAAAGTATCCAATAGGAAATCTTTGAAAAATATAAAATGAAGTGATTGCAAACCGTTGTAAAGGATTTTTTCAAAATAATCGAATTCACAGATATTGTGTACTATAACTATCAACTACATGTGAGGGAAAAATATAAAAAAGAAAGGCAAAAATAAGCCTATCAATTACAATCTTTTCAATTGATTCCAAAAAAGAATTAAACAGTTCTAAATCCACATTGTAAATATATGCAAGTCTCAAATTCTACTTATAGACTTATTCTGGCCTTTTGAATAATCAGGGCTCAGATCCGGACACAGTTGTGTTACAACCTTACTTAACATTGTTGATGATATTATTAGAGAAACGGCTGCACTTATTCTCTCAGATTATTCAAAAGCATTTGATACGATAAACCATGAAATTTTACTCTCTATTTTATACTTCATAGATTTTTCGGATAGTGCTATTAGTCTTATGTGTAATTATCTACAGGACAGAAGTCAATATGTGGAAACAGCTGTGGCTCAGTCAGCAAGAGAAAAGGTCACTTGTCTCCACAAGGGTCTATACTGGCCACTTACTATTTAGTATATACACAAGTAATTTCATTTCGAGCATTACAACTTGTAAAGTCCACTTTTATGCTAATGATACACAGCTGTATCACTCCGGATTAGTTTGAGGCTCAAAAAGTTATATCTGAAAATATAAACCGATTTGTAGAGGTATCACTTGCGTATAAGTTAAAAATTAATGCACTCAAGTCTAAAGTAATGATATTTGGAAAAAACAAACATCACATTGAAACCATTATGAGAATTAAAATTGAAAATGAAGGGTTACTGTTTACAAGTGATGCAAGGAATTTAGCTTTACATTTAGATACAGGACTTCGATTAGGAAAACGTATTAATTCTTGTCTTAAAAAGGCTTATTGTTCATTAAAAATGACTTACCCTTACAGACATGTTCTTTCACAATCACTTAAAAAACGTTAAATGATACACGTGTCCTGAGTCACTTTAACTTTTGTGACGTTCTCTTTGGACCATGCTTAGATCATAATGATATCAATTGTATAGAAAAAATACAGAAATCATGCGTAAGATTGATTTACGGTATTCAAAAATATAATCCAATATCTCACAAGCTAAGATCCGCAAAGTGGTTAAAAATGCAAGATCGTCGAAAACTTCATTTTCTCATTTCAACCCATGCAGTAATCGATAAACAGTGCCCCCTATATCTTTACAATAAAATAAAATATAGGACAGATATTCATAACCTTAATTTACGTCATACGGGTCATATCTCACTTCCACCTTACAAAACTCCTCTGTTCCGAAGAAACTTTACCTACAATATCTTCAAGCTTTATAATGAGATCAACCCATCACTTCCTACTATGAAACTATATTTATTTCGAGACAAAATGAGAGACAATCTGTTGGTCAAGAATGAATAACTCAATGTTTCCACAGATATTCATTTATCCTTCAACAGTTTTAAAATGAAAATAAAAATTATTGGCATGCGAACAATTATGATTATACTTATAATTCCTGATATATTTTTATGTTTATATTGAACCATGTAATTGAATTCAAATAAAAATTATTATTATTATTGTAGTCGGTCGAATCCATAGCCCCATTCGCCAAGTTTAACTAACGTATGCATCAACATTTCCTCTTCTTCATAGGTTAGAACAGTAGGATGTCCAACAGCTTTACACTTTAGGCCTTTAAAATGGTTCATTAAAGTTGTCCGGTTTATGCCATAACGTTGAGTGATTGCCTTGAAACCGTCACCATTTTTAACTGCTTACAGAGCCTTTTGCATAGCCTCGTGATCATAGGACTTGTACTTTCCAATATTAGGGCGTCTGGGTTACTTTGTGTGTACCATCTACAAAATATTTTGAGAGTCGAAGTTGGTCTAAGGATTGCATTTACTGTGTCAATGTTGGACTAGAGGCTAACATTGACACTGTCAAACAACCTTAAATCAATTGTCACAAAAAAATGTTCAGTTTCACAAAATCACTAACTGGCACAAAAACTAATATGTAATATTTAAAGTAGAGCTTAAATTACCTTTAACACCAAAAATTCGGGCCTGTTGATTCAAAATTCACAAAGTTGTCACATTTTTGTTTAGTTTTACAAAATCACTAACTGACACAAAAACTGATTTGTAATATTAAAAGTAGAGCTTAAATTACCCTTAACACCAAAACTTCGGGCCTGTTGACTCAAAATTCACAAAGTTGTCACATTTTTTATTAGATTTAGAAATTGTGTCAATGGTACCCTACACTGTGTATCGCTTGGAGGTCGATAAAAGCAGCATATGCATTCATTGATCTCCTGTGATATTATTTTAAACCACATTTGGGGTTCCAGCATGTCGTTGACAGGAGAGATCGCTTCTGGTGAAAGGAGATATTCGAAAGTCAGGTCTGAAGCCGGGGTGAAAATCATAGTCTAGATTAAGAAAATTGACGGGGTTTGTTGAAGCACTGACTTTGGTTTCTGTGAGTCCAAGAATATGAGACTATTTGTTTGCAGATGTTGGTGCACTGAGTTTATATTTGAGTTGAGTCCTCTGATGTTGCTGAAATCCATTTTGAAGTTGCTAGTGGGCGTCTTAGCAACTGCAGTTACCATGCTATTTCCCTGTAGACTGATATTAGGAAGACCCTGCTGTCAAAAATGGTGGCTTTCGAATCTATTATCGATATAAATATTGAAAATCTTCTAGTATTTCAAATAATAAACGATATTTAAAGCTTCCTTTGAATCAAATAATTTCATTATTACAAGGATTATTAAACATTTAATATCTTCAGTGACTGTTCAGTTATTGATTACCTACTTCATGACTGGTTACATAAAGTGGGTGAAATACTAGCTAATCTGAAAAACTAGAAAATTATACAAATCGTTGTATTGTGAATACTGAGACTCAATGATGTCAAAAATGAATTGAAAAGAACTTAGAAATAACTGTGAGCTCACATTATACCATTGACATTTCAGTAATAAAAATAATGTTCAATCCATGATATCAATTTATTTTCATTTTATTTTACATTTATATTTAATTTTTTCTCATACTTCTATTTTTTGATCAACCTCAATCTTTTATGACTTTTATTGCTTCATTTATTAATTATTTTTTATTTCAAAACTTTATAATGCGGAACAAATATGAATTTTCAACATTTGAATTTGTTCATGTCAAATTGTGGAGTATTGAAAGAACTATTTGTTGAAACAATCTTTACAAATATAATGTTTCAAAACTATCATAAAATATAGGGTGTTCCATTTGAAAAAAAAATATTCATCGATTCCAAACACCTTATATAACATTCTGCAAAAATTACTTCTACAAGGCAATGGAATGAAGTATTTCAATAAATCAGTAATAGTTTATTCATGTATTCTATCACACATTCGAATTTCATGGGAAAATTGCTCGAGAGCCCAATACCGAGTTTTTTGAGGGAACGAGTGAATATCTTGAGAACGGTTAGTTTTCGGTGTAGAAAGTATCACATTACAATTATGCAAGGTATTGAAAAATGTGCACAGTAACAGGGTGTTACATTTGAAATGAGAAAATTAGTACCTATATGGTTATGACATCGAAACTAAATTCCAATCATCCCAATGGAAGACTGTAGGAGAGCCAAGAACAAACAAAATCACGCCAAATTCGTTCAAATGTCAAGGTTTTGCTCACTGTTTTCTTCGATTACCGTGACGTAGTGCAATAGGAGTTGTTTCCACAAGATCGTACGATCAATTAAGACTATTTATCTTGAAGTTATACGTCGCTTGCAAGAAGCATTACAAAAAAAACGTCTGGTATTTTGGAAAAACAATTAATGGCTTTTGCATCATAATAATATACCTGCCCACTCGTCATTGCTTGTTCGTGATTTTTCGACCAAAATCAATACCATAATCATGCTTCAACCACTGTATTCACCAGATTTGACCCCCTGCGATTTTTTATTCCCAAGATTGAAGAAAACCATGAAAAGATATCGTTTTATGACGATTGAGAAGATGAAAACCGAATCGCTAAGAGAGCTCAAGGACATAGCAAAAAGTGCATATCCGGGTGGGAGCTGATTCAAGGGCATCATCCTGCGGAAGTTATTCGAAAACCACTATTCCTGACAGTCAGCAGGGCCTTCCTAACATCAAACCACAGGGAAATAGCATGATGACTGCAGTTGCTCAGAGGGCCACTAGCAACTTCAAAATCGATTTCTGCAACATCAGAGGACTCATCTCAAATATAAACTCAGTGCGCCAACACCTGAAATAAAATAGTCCTCATATTTTTGCACTCACAGAAACCAAAGTCAATGTTTCAACAAACCCCGTCAATTTTTTATATCCCGGCTATGATTTTCACTCCCGATTAACTCTTGTAACTTTAGAATTTTTTTTTATCAGAAGCGATCTCTCCTGTCAACGAGAGGAAATGCTGAAACCGCGAAACTTTCATGTTATGTGGCACAACAGATCACCAAATTCATATGTTGCGTTTATCGACCACCTAGCGATACAGAATATAGGAAACCATTGACTTTCGCCAAATCAAGTTCCCCAGTGCGGAAATTTCCATATTCGATGACTTCAATATCAAATGGTTCAAATTTTCAAATATAAAAGACGAACAAGGTCGCGAAGCTGAGGCTTTTGCAATAAGCAGCGGATTTACTCAGATTATAAATGAGCCAACCAGGATTCCTGAGCGTGATGGAGAATATGCTAGTCTTCTGGATCTATACCTAAAACCAATCTAAACATTTATACAGTCACCGTAAGGTCTCCATTGGGATCTTCTGACCACAAACTCATTTCAGTGTTGAGTGAATTATCGATTAATGTTGGGGAACAATCTAAGCCACGTTAAGTTTGGCATTAAAGATCAGCTGTATGGGAGCATCTACAAGACCATTTCCGAAATTTCCTATAGCTAGATGTCTGTTTCAGCTCTGAAGATCCATCTACTTGCGCTTCTAAAGTCACGGAACTTATTATATCATACATGCCGATTAACGGATAAACAGATTTTAAACAGATTTTTTTTTAAAAAAGATGGATGCATATATTCCTTTCTCAATGAAACGATCAATGGCGAACCTTGGTCCAACAAAAATTGAGAGCAATTAGTCGCCTCTAAAAATCTCACCAATCGGCAGTGGCTCAAAAATCCCAGTGCCAAAAATCGAACTATGTTTGTTAATGCTCGCAACAACTGCAAACTCAGAATAAATGAAAGCAACGATCTTCACAATCTGAGAATTAGGAATAAACTGCCTGTCAATGGGCTTGTTTCATGCTATGGAAAATGATACTGGTTTGTTTATAGACTGATCGAGTTAGGGG
>WOGO01005997.1:0-12043 GCA_015342085.1 Leptinotarsa defecta
ACCTACATATTCTGCAAAAACTTAATTTCAATGTACCTAGACCAACCTCTAGAGTGGTTAATCCTTTTTATCTGCCAACACCTCGTACAAATATCCTGAAACTTTCCCCTCTGCATAACATGTGCGTCAAATGCAATTCTGCAAGTTGTCAGCTCGACATTTTTTACTGTTCCATCTCCGAGATTAGGTGTTTTTACTTCAGCTAATTCTGTATGCATTGTATTTATCTTATTGTAATTGTATTGTGATTTGACTTATATCCCTGTTCTGTAGTTGGGTATAACCTGTAGAACAGTGTATGAATAAATAAATGAATGAAATACTATAAATATTACTAGAGGAATATTTATAGTATTTCAGGAATATTCATATGCTCATCACCCAAAAACACCATTTCGCAAGGTATAAAAAGTCTCCTATGTTTGCTGGTATCCGTCTCTTCAATATACTGCCATGCGATATGAAGACACTGCTACCTCAAGTTTTATCAGTTTCTATTAGAAAAAGGTTTCTACACAATAGATGAATTTATACTTGAAGTTGGTAATGTCAGATCACTGTCATTGTGATTTATATATCGTAACATGTTTATTTATCTATTTCTATTTTTTACTTATATTTTAATATGTATGTATATGTTTATATATCTGTGTTATATCTTCATTAAAGACATACCAAAAGAAGCTATTGCAAAGCGAAACACGTGTTGGGTTTTCGTAAAATTATTCAGTGACAATGTCACAATGAAGTGTTTGTTGAATACTCACAGATTATCCAGTTCTGAACTACCGGACATTATGAAAATAAACTCCCCTCTATTGAATGGATTAGTATGTAAATTAGATTATTCAGAGCGAACATTCGAATTGAGTAAAAAATTCAAGATTTTATCCGGTTTCCTGCTGAATCAGACTGACAGTGACACTGACAGTTTCGCTATCGTTTCCGTCCTGGAATTTCCGTCTCTTGTTTCAACTATTTGCAAAAGTGCACTTCGGCTCTACGTTATCAAGAAACTTAATATTCTGATATGCCTTACTTGGCTATTTTGCTGATATGAATTATTGAAATTTCACGGTTATATTGCATTGAATGATAGTAGCTTGCAATTATTCAAATGCTATCTTCAACACCCACGCCAGTTAGTGAGGATAAACGACAGCTACTGCAATCCCAGCACTATTGAGTATGGAGTACTCCAAGGAACAATTTTGGGGCCACTTCTCTTCGTTATTTAAGTGAACGGAATGTTTTCGCTGAAGACTATGGGAGATATCCTGGGTTTCACCGATGATACAGCCATTTATTACAAAGGTGATTCGTGGGACGAGCTTAGGGACATAGTTGAACAAGACTTTCATATAATCTGAAAATGGCTAAATCATAAATCACTCACAATCAATGCTGACAAAACACACTTCCTTCTATTCTGCTGCGATAGGACACCTTACCCTAACTTGGAAGCAAATATAGATATGCATCTCACGTGGAACTTTCATATTCAATCTTTATGCCAAAAGCGGAGATTCATTCTCCATGAGTTCAAAGTCCTGGCATCCTCACTACCACTAAAACAAGTGAAAATACTGTATTATACCCTAGTAGAGAGCCATCTTCGATTCGGCTTATTGGTATGGGGTGGTGCCCTAGAAACTCATTTATATCCTATAGAAGTCCACCAAAGGCACACACTTCTACATGAAATAACATTGATAATAAATTCATTTCGCTTCAAAAAAAAAAAACAAATTCACTCAGATGGAAATAGGTAGGTAAAAAGCTTCAGTGACATCCCTTCCACGTGTCAGATAACTATCGTATACAAGGAACACAAGAGGTCATTGGAAGTTGGTGTTGGCAAGCTCAAGAAAAACATCTAGCAAGGAGAAATCAGCAAGTAAAGAATAGCGGAGTTTGTTTCAATATACGAACATAATCAAGTAGTCCAAAGCTGAACCCATCCACAGGTAGGAACGGTAGTTCCCACCTGTAAATAATGCTGGTGCGCCCTCCCGAAAAAAATTATAGTAATAATAAATAATGAAAGCCGCAGTGCATGGGGTCTTCTTCTATAACATTGGAGACCTTGGCTTCTGACTTACGCTTTCCTCAAGTCGAGTGGGCTGAAGTCGTAAACTGAGGGCTTCATCATAACCTGCCAGGATGGTGTCTTCAATATCTAGTCTAACGCAAATTCGTGATGGGTATAGAGGTCCCTGACACCGGTTTTGCCCTACGCTCCGGGGGTTATTGAATCCGTTGTGGGTAACGAGAAATGCCGGATTTATTGGAACTATTCGTTCCCCACCTTCAGGTTCATACAAACTAATAGTCCTTCTTGATCACCAGAGGAAGACGATATTTGTCTTTGAGTTTTCAGCTCTTGGCGAGACGAGTATCGTCCGTAAAAAGGAGAAAAATCGTATAAAATATCGAAATTTTCTCTTCGAACTCCGCAGACTCTAACCAGACCATCCTGTCAAGATAGTTGGTTTGATTATTGGAGTCCTTGGTGAAATGATGCTCTGTCTACTCTCGAATCTCAAAATCATACCGGATTGCCGCACTGAGGCAGAAATCATAGCCGGACAGATAAGAAGGCTGTCATTCTTGGCTCAGGGCACATCATTATAGAACCCAGTGATCACTTACCCCACGGTGTGGCGAGTGGTCGTTGGTTGATAATGCTGGCGCGCCCTCCAAATGTATCGAGCCTTTGAGGGATAGGGTCTGACCGGCGGAAACTTAGATGAATGATAATAATAATAGTAATATTGGTCTTTATTGGATGAAATATAAAATAATAGACAAAAGGCGAAAGTTCCAACCTGCAGTGTGGATCATTGCAGGTCTGTTCTACCAATTAACCTTCACTTGTTCAATACGCATTGAGCATCTGAAGAAGTAATCTAGTGAAAATCTCGCAATAAAGTCAATTTCATCAAATACCTTTGATGAATATTTGAAATTACTTTTTGATTTATTTGATGTTCGATTTCATAAAAAGATGTAAGTTAAGTTCAAACAATGAACTAATATATAATATCAATAATAATTGTAAACAGAAGTAAGTTGTTGTCTTACTTGAAACATAAAAATTATGATAACTTCAAGTAAAACTTCATTGTGAGAATTTCACTAAACAATTTACAAAACTAAAACAAGTGTTTCAATAGGTTCTTCATGCGTATTAATACTACTAGAGTATTAACAAGTCGTAAAATGTTTACTAATGAATATTTGGAATAATTGTAAACAGAAGTTGTATCATGTGAAATATCAAATTTATTCTATCAACAAGTATGGCGAAGCTATTATATAGTAAACATATGTCGTGTTTTTGTAAACTGTTCAATGGAAATTTCACAATGAAGTCAATTTCATCACACACTTATGCATATTCCGAATCTTTATTCGAATTATTCGATAACCTATTTCATAAAAATGGTAAGTTGAATTTGAATTATTAACTAGTATATAATTTCAATAAAGATTGTTAACAGAAGTTGTTTCATGAGAAACATTAAATTTATGGTAATGACTTCAAATGACACTTCATTGTGAGATTTTCAATGAACAGTTTACAAACTGGAAAATAGCTTCTTGAGGTGTCTTCAAAACTTATTACTGTTACTACTACCAATTTTAGAATCTGACATAGTTGAACACTAAATTAAGTACTGAAATCCATTATTAGTAACTATTTTCGTCACAATTGAGAACGTTATCGAGAAAAAAGTCCCTGAAATGAATTTGATTGATCATCGAAACATGGGTATCATTATGACCATCTCATGAAGCAGATATTTGGATTTGGAAGATCAATAACTTCTGAGATTGTAGGAATTTGATAGTAGTTGATATGTTATCAATTTTGGTTGGCTCATATGATTAAATAAAAGCTTTATTTGAGTGAAAGTAGATGTAGTAACTCTGTTCACTAACCAAAAAAAGCAAACCTTAATAGTCCTTAAAAACTACCTAACATTTTTGAAATTATCTAAATGCTAAGTGAAAATTCAGTTCAAGATTCATTAATATTACTTCTGGAGTCTCTCAAGGCTCCCATCTGGATCCTCTCCTTTTCAACATTTATGCCAATGATATATCAGTTGTTTCTCCTACTGCAATTTTTCAATATATGCTGACGACTTGAAAGTCGATATTATGACATGTTCCAAAGACTCATTCCTCATTCAGAACGACATCAATAATCTTGTGAAAATTCAGTTCTAGATTCATTAATATTACTACCGGAATCCCTCAAGGCTCCCATCTGGGGCCTCTCCTTTTCAACATTTATATCAACGATATATCGGAGATCCTTTTCGAATATTCGAGTCTGACTTTCGATCAAAGGCTCACGTGGAACCTCCGCATCCAAAAACAGCATATAAGGCCAGGATGGCTCTGCAGAAGAATGTGCGGGAAAAACTGAGGGCTGAACCCAAAAATGACACTCTGGTTATATACAAGGGTAGTGAGACCCATGATAACATACGGTGTAGTGACTTGGTAGACAAAAACAAAGCAATCGGGTACGGCTAGGCTATTAGGCGGCATACAAAGGATAGCGCGCCTAAGTGTCGCGGAAGTCATAAGAAAGACCCCAACTGCAGCACTTGAGGTCCTACTTGCACTTCTGTCATTGCACATCTATATACAAAGAGAAGCTCGGTGCAGAATACACGGTGCATAATACTTGAAACTGTACAATGACCTGAAGGCAGATCCAATACTAGAAATGCCTGTGGATAACACAGTTCCGCAGTACAGCTTTCAAAAATATTTCAAAATCATCATACCAAGTAGAGAGGACTGTTAGATATTCAGTGTATTTGTAACATACCTGTTATTTGAACGCACCTTGTCACGTTGTGTCGATGATTTGGCTGGTGCTTCCGTTTTGGTACGGTGATACGTCGGTTATACGGAAATAAAGTGAAAACTGGAAAGGTGAAATATCTTCATACCTAGGAAGGTTGGAGCAACTATTTAATTGTAATGAAATCACCAATGCAGAGAATAAAGTTGCACTATTATTAACAATAATAGGAGGTGAAGCCTATGGAGTTCTCAGGGATTTGTTAGCACCAACCTTACCTAGGCAAAAGTCATATGATGAATTAGTAGCAAACGGCCTACCGGTAAAAGTAAAATATTTCTGCGGGGTAGCGAAAGCATGTATGAAGGCATTCATACATTCATGGATAGATTGGTGGAATAAGCTCCCAGGAATGAGGGCTAAAGAGTGTATCGCCCAGGTTCACGAAAGACCTGCTAAACCACAACCATAAGGTTGTAATGGTAGTGTAGGGTCTACTAATAGGGCATATTCAACTCAGGAAAGATATGAGCAACAAGGGTCTGACAGAAGAAACCCAATGCAGGTTCTGTCAAAAAGAGGAAGAAACCGCACTGCATGTGCTCTGTGAATGCGAAGCGATAGCAAGATGCGGGGAACAGAAACCAGAGGCTGCCAGCTATATGAAGGGGTCACTGTCAAGGCTATAGAGTCTCATCAAAGAGATCAAGGTAGACAATGTGTTCTGGAACATCACAATAGATCTGAAAAGGTCACAGTGAATCGGGCGAGGGGCTATCTTCCCGACAATCTAATCTAATTTAATATTGATGCTGGCAAAATTAATCGACTTATGTTACGTTGGCAAAAGTTCACTGATTCAAAAGGCGCTTATTTTGATTAAAGTGAATGAGTTTTCACTGAAATATTACAGTTTGAAGAAGACTTATGAAAACGGACAAAAATTCTTAACACACTCAATATTTAATTCAATTTGAAATAGTTCAAATAAATATAAAAAGCAGTGGGTGTGATTTGGACTCAAGATCACTGATTTATGAGCTATCGCTCTCCTGAAATTTTTTCAAATTAATGTGACACAAAGTACTTTTTGACTACTCCTATTTTGTTATGAAGTGACAAACTCTTGAAATATATCATTTTTTTCACCACACTACAAGTTTTCACTTTACGAGTCCATGCTTCTTATGTTTTTTTCATCAAAAACTATATTTTTTCAAACGAACTGTTAGTTTCAATGATTAAGTATGACGTTCAAGAACTATTTTAAAGGAGGTATATCACCAATGAATTTGCTCATCTGTGACTGGGCTTGAAAGGTATTGAGTAGTGTATCAAATCAAATGTGATTGGTTCGAAGGTGTTAGGTAATGGATCAACTAGAATTCAGCAAACAACAAGAAACGGTCATATAATTGACGTTTTCTGCAATAGTTATAGAGAAAATATTATTTCTACTTCTGGTGATGAGTATCACAGTGTTCGCACAATTACTACTTGAAATTTCTTTATGTCTAACTTCAGTGGCGTCACACATGAATTATTTCCATTACCTTGAATTTGTATTAGACACTTGCTAACTTTTATTTAGTAGTATAATATAAAAATAACAATAAAAATTAAAAATCAATTGGCGCTCCGTAAATCAGCAAATTTTTTTAATATATTTTCAGATGCCGAAAGATCAACTATAGAGAGGATTAGCTACACTCAATCATCGATATCTACTCTTCTTTCAGAATATTGGCATCTGTTACGGCAATGCCAAATTTGTAGAGCCTAAATGGCCCACATGTTGTCATATATTTGACCTTCGTACAATGAGAAAGAGGTAAACTGATGCAATTGTTTCGGGCACTTAATCTCTACCGTCCACTGTGCTTGACCAGCTGG
The DNA here is from genome assembly GCA_015342085.1 of Leptinotarsa defecta. Taxonomy (NCBI): domain Eukaryota; kingdom Metazoa; phylum Arthropoda; class Insecta; order Coleoptera; family Chrysomelidae; genus Leptinotarsa; species Leptinotarsa defecta. The sequence goes on from WOGO01005997.1 coordinate 6,719, forward strand.
CCCCTTAACGCAACATTTTAGTGACATTTCTCACAGTGAAGGGTGAAAACAAACATATTAATTCAATCAATAATGTACTGGGCGTCTAATAAAAGGTGCTAAAATTTGCTATCTAAAGTATTTTGGATAACAGAAACTGATGCTATCAAAGAAACCAATAAAAGACAAAGGGTATTATTATATATCTGTGGTTTTATCTTTCAATCTTTCTGTATCAAATTCATATATTCTTTCATTGTTCACTCAACTGTAACGAACTGTAAGAATATCACAATTTATGGGAATAAAATCAGAATTCTATAAATTCAACAGAAATGAAAAACAGAGGGTTTTGTAACACTCGGTAGTCTCAGTTGAATCATAAAGAATTGATCACGATTTACTTTCGAGCAAGCTGTTTTGTCTAGGAATGCGTGACTCATCTCTGGATTGGTTGAGATCTTATCCGGATTGCATAACGAAAAATGTGAGAGTTAAACTGGAGGCTGGGACCTTCCACTCTAGAACCTGTGTCATCCACACCGGTGTTCCCCAGGGTAGCGTCCTAGGACCTATGCTCTTTCTTTTATTCGTAAATGACCTCAATATTGTACAGTGCAGTTTGCCGACGATTCTTCGTTCACTCCAAAGTTCTTGGATTATGAAGGATTGTCGTGTCAGATCAATCAAGCAGTTGCTAATATGCAAAAATATTGTTCTCAAAATGGTCTCATTCTCAACAGCTCAAAAATAATCATCTTTCCACTAAATGAGAATGATCGCAGTGTTCTGTTCAAAATAAATGGCAAGTCAATACAACAAACTTCATCTGTACAATTTTTAGGTTTCAACTTTAATGCTCAACTCTCTTGGAACAAGCACATTGATTATATTTTGAGTAAACTGCTGAAACATTGTTTTGTAATTCGTAATCTCCGTAATTTTGTTCCATTGAATATATTGAAGAGCTATTATTATGCTTATATTCAATTTTCACTAAGTTATTGTCTGTTCAACTCTGGTAACTGCACAAGAAAAAACGAATTTATGGCAGTCATCGAACCTTGTGTCAGAAACAACTATATCCATCACGTGACTAGGGTGGCCCACGGTGTTGAAGGCGCCATTCTAGTAGGCCATGATGAATCTCTCAGTTTTGGAATTTAGACCCTTGGGCCTGAAAAAACAAACCACGAGTGACTCAATTAGCCTAAATATTCGAAGTATATGCAGAAAACTCAATGATTCGGTTTATTCTTGCCGCAGACGGTGTTCATCACTAATATTACCTTTTTAAAGTGATGGTGTCCCTGCACTATTGATAACTGTTCTATTGAGCTATTGATAAAGGTTCTTTGAACTTTTATCAAGGATTGTATTTTACGACGAAGCCTTCATTTATAGATTTTTCTTATAGTTTCCAATTGTTTTATTTCAACAATATGACAATTGAATTGAATTGGAAGGAAGATTCCCTCATTTTGAGGAGTAGAAAACCAAAACCTTTCTATACCAGTCAATTGAATCTAGTTATGTTATTTTTTCAGCACAGTTTCTTTAACAATTCCTGTGAGTCCTGCTGGAAAATTCGCTGTCGCTCCTTTTATGGAAGAAATCAACAAAAGTATTATAAATGGCAACATAATCAATGCATAAAGTGTTCAAAAAGATCTCTATCTAGTTCCCGAATAATTCTCTGTCGCAGATATTCTAGATTTGTAGAATGTATTCAATTAGTACTGAACGTTTTGAAATGAACGACACTGTTAGTTTTTTTTTGCACTGGTTTTCCAATGCGTTGGATTGGCAGAAGGGGGTCCAGTGGAGTGGCCAGCTAGATAACCTGATCTCATACTGATGGACTTCTTTCTATGGGGACACCTGAAGTCAAAAGTGTACTCCACTAAGCCTACAAATCTATAAGTCCTGCGGGAATGCCGGACATCTTGAATAATGTACGGTACGCTATCGAGAGTAGACTATATTATTATAAGAAACTTTTATTGTATGGAACATTTAATTTCTCAATAATGAATCAACCAATTCCGAAAAAAATTAAAGAGGTAATAGGGTGACAAAAGACGTTTCAAATGATATATCATTGAAAGAATAGGGGCGTAGTTGCTGACCGCAGAGGGGTAAAGTTTCGGGTATGATTTCCATATCAGAATTAGCCTTCCTTGAAATAAAAATTGTAGTGTTCTTCGAAATTTTCAATTACATGTCCGTTTCTGTCTCATAGGGGAGGTCACGTTTTCGTTGGAAAAACTTTATCCATATATAAGTACACACATTTGCAGAAAAGTTTGTAGATGTGGTTTTTTTCTCACTGAATTGAAAAAAAAACTGGTTTGTGATATCTTTATTGTTTGTTGTAGTCATTCCATCATGAGGAATGAATAATTATGAACAATCTGATCCGTTACTGGACGGAAATCCCTAGCACCATTCATCATTATAATAATAGAATTTTCACAATAAATGTTACTCAAGACTCGTTAGCTACACCAGTTACTGATGAAGCTATCGTATCGCGAAACGCGTGTTGAATGAAATTCATTCTGAAAATTTTATAATTATTATCATGGATGGTTTCAAGATGATTTCATCTCTTTCTAAGTCCTGTCTAAACCTTTGTTGTTAGTGACTGTGACTATTTGTCGAATAAAACGAAGGTTGGGGCAATCTTTATTGCAATGTACAAGGAACATAAATTTGACACCTCAACGAAATGAGCAGATATTTTCATAGACAGACAAAATAGTGTTGTTTTTGGGAATGGAAGTTTTTGGCTTTCTACCACTCCATCTTGATTCAAAAAAATGTAGGAATATTCCAAAGAAAGGAAAGAATCAATCAATTTTAAAAGAATTAACTCTGTACAAAGATGTGTATATCATGCAGAGAAGTAAGTTTCAGACACAAACTGGAAAATAAAGCACTCCTGAAACATTAACTTTTATATAAACATTGAATTACACGAAAGAATAATTCTTTCGAAACAAATGCTTTTACATGAACATTGAATTATTCAAAAAACTTCTCTCTACCCAGTTTGTATTCCAAACATTCGTTATGAAATCAAATCAGATATCATTCACAGGATTTCTGCAGAGTACACTGAATGAAAGGTGAAAATTTCACTTACATGAAACACTGCCATCAAGATGGAGTAGTAGAAAGCCTGAAGTTTCCTTTCTCAAAAATTAGTCACTACTGAAGTATAAGCCCTTCAGTTTAAAGTGCGTTGTTCTATTTTGAATAACAAAGATATCTTTGTCCCAAATTATAAAAAAGTGATAATGATTTTTGAACATTCTGTATAATACTGAGAAATCAATAACTCAAAACCTCTTTTAGGCTTGGTCAGAATTAAAAAAGATGATTTCTATATATTTAGATGTTATATAAAAAACAATAACACGAGAACGATAGTTAGGTTCATAGTACCTTATATGAAATCATATTTAGAAGTGTAACGAAATACAGGGTGTTTCATGTAAAAGAAACCACAAATTTGATATATCACACTTTTTTGAGCCACCTTGTAGACTCTAAATAAATTTCCTTCTACAGCCCTAATCAATATATACCTAATGAAATGTAGACATTCCCGAAAAATGGTTTGGTTAACAAGGACCGCGTGGTATGCGGTGTCCCACCCTGTATAATCATTTTATCATTCCATCTAAGATATTTCTTATTTCAATTATTGAATCCAAAATTCTGGAAGTAAGTTGATAACAACAGTGAAGCCACTTTGTTGCAACGGTGAAGGTCGAATTCCACTCAACAGGTATAATGTTACAAACAAATATTTATCTTTTTAATTATGTTGTTGGCTTTGAACCTGTCGCCAAAAAAAATTGAAAAAAAATCGTCTCCGAGACCGTCGATCGCGTCCCATCGAAACCACAGACAGACGGACAATTAGTTGCTTCATTAATTTGATAATAAAGGCATAGGAGATGCTCGGATCCCGTGTCATGTCCCGGTCCGTCATCAGTAATTACTGACGTAGCGTGTAGTTAACACTGAGCTGTCACAACAGATTAATGAATGTCTCCCCAGACTTGCACCTTAGCGTAGAACTCCCACTTCTCGACGGCCATAACCCATTAAAAAGTTTATGGAAAATGCGACGCCCGGCTTCCGATCAGATTCATTGCGGTTTTCCGGATCGGGCTTGATTTCCATCGAAACATATCGGAATGTATGGGAAGGTTGCGATGATATGTCATGGCGAAGTTTTCGATGATCCATCAATTTTTGGGACTATCGACAGTTTTGGTGAAAGAGCGGGTTGTAGATTAATTTTTTTTCAATGTTGGACGAAATTTGTTTTTTCCATATTCTCGTATTATAGGTGGTTATTTTATGAGGCTTTCAATTAAGCGGTTCCTATCTTTGAATTTAAATAAAACAAAGTGTTCGTGAGATGTCATCGAAATTTTTTATTCGTTCAAACGTCCACCACGGCTTCTTTAGGTGGAACGCATTTGAAACGTCCCTTTTTCTATAACTCTGGCGCATAAATCAGGCTGAATTTGACCGATGGAATAGGTTATGTTGACTTTGAGGACCGCTTTAATAATAATAATGATAATGTTTGTTTGCATAATGAAATAAAAGCTTACAAAACATTGTAACACTTGTAAAAGAACAAATAATAGAAAAATAGTAGAAGCAGTTAAACTGCTTGTACGTGATACAATGACACATCCAGGTGAAGTTATGTTTGGGATTTTTGATAAGTTACATGTAGAGTAAGTGACACTTCGGTAAATGACATAATCAGGAGGTATCCTTTTTTTGTTTTTCTTTCAAATACCCACTTAGAATTTATTATTTTACTAAAAATATTACGTCCTGTCTTGAGAATCCACTCAGGATTTTTGAATTTCCTAAATTTTTCAATATTCTGAATATTATGAGGTATTTGTATACAGTGTCATCCCCAAAGTATGCACCATATGGGAAACTTATTTAATAAGGGTTTTTCGACAAAAATTATTCTTGATAAAAAGTTTGTGCATCCCGTAAAACTGAACATACACCAAGAAAATACAGTAGAACACACGTAATTTACGAGGAGCCTTCAAATATTTGATTCTGAGACAAAAGTAAAGTACTGTTATTTTGAAAATTTCGGGATATTCGGGTTATTTAGAAAAGCTGTTCAGCATTGAAAAATACCTCTAGATTTGAAGTCATGGCCATCTAAGTGAAGTTTTATTTTTTTAACAATTTTTCTTCAAATTTAAAGAAATGAACTTTAAACGTTCAAGCCAGTCTAGAATATACCTACACAGTAGGTTGAATGGACTGACGCCTATCAGAAAACAA
>WOGO01005998.1:0-12042 GCA_015342085.1 Leptinotarsa defecta
AAAGGATATTCTATTCGGGTCTCCAATCAGGCAGATGGCTCTTCTCTGAATGGAATCCAGCAGCCTCAGGGTATGCTTAGGGGCGGAACTCCATACATGAGAATAATACTCCAAGGAAGGTGTGATATGCACTTTATGAAGCATTGAAAGTTGCTGAGGTGCAGTTTAATTTTTATAATTTCCGGAGACACAGTTTGCCTCAGCTGTTAAAAGCACATGCTACTAAGTTTCTTTTCAAGCATATCTATATGCATTTCCCAATTTAGTTTTTCATAAATAGTTATAACCAAAAAACATAAATCCAAAAATTTTAAAATCAAGTTGGAATTTATTTTTTAAATTCAGTCAAAATTAGATAAAATAGTTTTTTTTTTATACTCACAGCACTAGGTAAAGATGATCTGCAATTCAAATCTTCTGTTACATCCATTTCTACAGAGGTTTCTATATCCATATCATCATTGTCATTATTATTTACAACTTGGTTTGCAAAGTATTCCAACATTACTGTTTTGCTGTACTTTTCGGAATAAGGTGGCACTTGGTGTTGTCTGAATTCCTATAATAATTACCGTAAATCTGAGAACTGTGAATGATGGAACGTTTTTATCTTGCACAATATACATTGTATCCAAAATAAAAAAGGCCAACATTAGAAAATCGAACAGTGTAATGGATACAAAATTGTGAATTTGTGGTCAAAAAAAGCTAATTTATACCAGCTGATTTTATTATTGACTCATATAAGAGAATTAAATTAGTAATAGTTTATCGTTTGCTAAACTTTGGATTGAAAATGTATATGAAATTGATGAATTTCCATTTTTCCAAATTGCCTGAATTTTTAAAAGTCATTCAAATATGCACTGAAATAGGTAGCTCTCTCATAATTTAATAGACTTTGTATCTCTTACGGTTTCTGATTTTACTACGTTGGCACTCCTCATTTTGGACAGACAGTATATGTTTGATATCTTCGTTTGTGTGACTGGATAACGAAAATGAAAATATTAACTTAGAAAGAACCAAATCCAGGCTGATAGGCCGTGGTAGACAAAAAACAAATGTTTCTTCTGCTACTGCTGCAGACATTCTCAGTAGTGTAAGCAATGACTGCGAGGAAGTGTAGTATCTCTAAGTCTCAGCATTAAATAATATTTGTATGAAATGATGAAAAAAGGAAACCAAGAATATCCATTACAATCACTTAGTTTACAGATTAAAAAGAGAAAGGTCTAATCTGTATAGTTTTCCCTTAAGGAAAGAGAAACTTTTTGATTTTTTACTGTTCTTTGATTTTTCAACATCTTTAACATCAAACTTGAATTAAAGACAACTAACTGATAGAACTGAACTTTACAAAACTTGTACAAAATATTACTATACATTCTGAAAAATGAGAAATAAAACTTTCTATGTTTTTATACCATTTGTATGGGTAACTATTGTTACCATCCTTTCGTCCTACAATAACTTTTTCGAACAAATTGAAACAAATTCAAATTAAATTGAATTCGTTTGAAAATATCATTATAGGACGAAACTGCAAGTGGTAAAAAACATGTGAAATTTCATTTCCCATTTTTCATGATGATCTACCACATAGTAATAGCTGCATTCATCAATTTATTACTATTCATTCAACTAAAGTAGAAAGCCAACAATGGTATTACACATAATACTCACATCTTTTAAATTTTTTGGGATCGGTACATTGAATCCAGGGTAATCGACTATTTTGTCAGAATTTAATCCTTGACTTCTCTCAGAACTACCTTCTTTCACATGTTTTCCTTCAGAGTCAAACATCTTCAAATTTGAATGTATAAATTTTGCTTCTTCCAACCATCCTGGAGGATAACCCAATAACCTCATTTGATAAATATATGGAGGTAACTGATTTTTTCTCAAACCAAGTGCCTCTCTCAGACCATCAGAAATCTTGCCCGGGACCAAATGACTAAATTTCTGTTCATCCTCTAAATGGTACCGCCTGAAAATGATCAAAATTGGTAAGTGCATTTTGAATCCTGCTTCCTCACCATATCCAAATGATAGGAGGAAGCTTATTGAACATTTCCATTAGGCCTTTCTATTCAGGTCGAAACAATCAGCCAGGAAACTGAAACTTGCTCAATGTGAACAGGCGTCTTATCCATCTGAAAATCATCAAAAATCAGATGCAGTGTAAGAACACCTCAGTTGTGGAAAATCTGATACAACTTAGAAGCATTGGAAATACAATATTGCTAACACCTATGCCTGGTAGCCCTCCTAAGCAAGTGAAAATATAAACCAAATTTGATATATTTATTTTACAATCCTGAGTAGTATTTTGTTATCAGAACTTGCATAAAATCACAAAAAAATCTTGTAAGTTAGGCAGTTTCAACCGATATTTATCAAACAACAAATGAATTTCTATATTACTGTAAAAGTAAGATCCCAGAATCACCTGAGAAAGAAATTTTAGTGAAGCTAACATTTGGAAAATAGTGTAATACAGTTGACTCGCGATAGTCCGACACTACGGAACCGCGGGGGTATAGGATTATCAAAAATGTTGGATTAACAAAGATTGGCTCTATTTAATTGAATTTGCAGTGTATAAGTTTGGAAATCTAGTTAACGATTAATTTTTATGTAATATTTGACTAGAAAAGATTCAAAATATGTAGTCAGGCTTTAGTTTTTACAAAAAAGAAATTCATTCAATATTAAAATCATAACACAATATGAATTGATTTTACAGGTTAAGGTAAGACCGCCTAGACTAGATCGATGACTCATACTGCGGAACGTCATACTACCGAGCGTATCGGACTATCGCGTAACTAACTGTATGTAGTTGAGAATGTATATGTTCTTGCAATGAAATTAGGGTGCTTCCCAAGGTGAGTTGGTTTTCTCTACATATTTCCCATTTGTTTTCAGTCCTCTTCTTCATTACTTCTAGAAATGAAAATTCCTTTTGGAAATTCTTCTTCACTGTGAATGTTATGCAAGTCACACCTAAGTATATATGTATGAGATGTACACTGTTCACTGAAATTTTCGACCTGCATCGATGAATGATGATTGATTTAGATTTGCAATGTTTGTAGTTGTTGCATGCATGTTGTGTAATGTACTTCATTCGTATTTCTACTAAATCAAATTGAAGACAGATTTTTGAGTTGGGAGAAGTAATTCACAGTTCTGACCAAATCTGATTCAAAAAATTTTGATGCAACTGACAAATTTTTAGTTTATTCAAAAACATGTGTGTTACACGAACAAATTTGAAACTGAGCATAAGCCTGATAACTGAAAAATTACTCATACAGAATTTCAACTGAAACATATTTTCATATGATAAATATTTTTAAAATTTAAGGACTTCATGATAATACTTACGATACAAGTTTTTGCGCCCTGAATTGTTGTCTTCTTAGATTTATTTTGAAATAATTTTTCTGTTCTGGACAGTCTTTGAGAGCATGGTTTTCATCGCAGTTAAAACAGGTTTGGGCTGAGGCTTTAACAGTATCTTCTTCTACAATCTCATTGATTTCAATGTTGAATTTACTGGAATATTTAGCACAAGAATTATCATTGGTTCCACTCTGTGGTTGTGTATCAACAACAAAGAGATTTTTTTCTTTTTTTGGCTTTTTTCTCTTCTTAGATTTTAAAGGGGTTGGCGGCAATGGAGAACATAATTTCTCTTCAACATCTTCCGTCTTGGCAATATTTGTATTCATAACTTCATCAACCACAATCCATTCAGCTGGCAATAATAGAGGATCTCTTTTAACTTCGAGAGATAGTTTGTCTTCACTCGTAACTTCCAACTCTATAAAGGTTTCAAGGAATTTCAGAAATTTTAATTTGTACAAATCTGACATGTTTTCATTGTTGAAAGTTATAGTCAGGCAATTTTCCGAATCGAGATTGTTTGTTGAAGGTAGTGGAGGTCTAGGTGAGCCTGAATTTTCATCAACTTCTCCTTCTTCCAATTCTTTATTTTGTAAAACTTCAGATATTGTTGGCAAAACATCATCACTTTCAATTGATTTTGGAACAGGTTCGGCAGTTTGTTTGTCGAGTTTAGTTTCTAAATTATTTTCATTTTCGAGTTTAGTGAATGCGAGTACTACCGAATCAACAAAGTCCGTTTGAGTTTTAATGAGTTTGGATTTTGGTTGATCACAATCACTGTCGGAATGGTCTGGTGACACATCGTTATCGCTGAGTTCAAAGACAGCACATTTTGAAGGACTTTTTCTTTTCATCACTTTATTAGTGTCCATCGAATTACAATAATGCTTTACCCTATTTTATTTTAAAATGAAATCTGTCGATTATTGCTTATTATGCTATTGACATTCGTTATCGATTTGACGTGATGACTGTTGACAAGTACAAAATGACGTATGACACAGATCTACAGAATAGACACTCCTCATCTGGAGGTATTTTGATATTGAGGGTTCACATATAGTTCTGTGGTTCACATAGAACCAAGGAGGCTGAAGTTATTAAATAGCCTTCTTAACAGGAAACTCGTAATCATTAGGGTTTTCCATTGGTTAAACCCATGCCAGGTGACGAGTGCATATACTATAGGCGTGTCCGGTTTAAAAATCTGAAGCCTAGCTAGCAAATACAGATTTCAACCATGTGATCACAGAGTCAACGGAGCGAAATTTATTTAACGAACGCTCGATTGGTTATCACAAAACTTCGAATACACCTATTTTACGATTTTCTTCATAAAATGCAAATATTTTTTTATAAATGTTCTAGAATGACTAGTGTTCTTCTATTCTTCTTTGTTTTTTGTTCTTTACTTCCTCTAAGGCACAGTAGACCAGAATAACTGATGTTGAAGCAGGCATCATTATATCAATAACAATGAACAGATTACTTTTTCTGAAGAAAGTATTTTGCAAAGTTGATCTCGGAGCCAACTGATTACTTTTTTCTCGCTTTTGTAAATACCGAACACAAAGCAGACGTGACTGAGATAATAGATTCGTATCATCAAACGAGTGCACAGATTTGTACTTAACGAACACACCTTATGTACCATTGGTAAACGAGTGAACATTGAGAGCTTATCAAACTTGTTAGTCATTATTAGCTGAATGAGAGGAAGTGAGAAGAAGTCGGAATGTATGTCGTGAGAAAATAAAACTTCAGTTGTAAACAGTCCTATGGTGCCATATTTCGAATTGAGTTCATTCATGTTGAAAGGTTTCCATTTTGTAATATTTTAAAATTATTGTGTTATTCTTTCAATTGTGTAAGTTGCTATCATCTATTGTATTACGATGAATTATTTCGTTGAGAAATGTGCTAATTCAAGAAGAAAGATAACTGGAATAACACCCATATTCCTTTCTTATGCTACGCATATTATTTTTTGATGCGTCACTGTTTAGCGATCACTACAATGATTCAGCGATTACACGATTTGTCCATCCACTATATTGAAAACGCATTCTAGCCCTGATATATAATTATGAGTGAAACCACAGTATATAAATATACTGTTTATTTCTATACGGTGGTGAAGCCTAGTTTCTGTGTGCTTCTTACGTCATTGAACAGTGTTTCACGAACATTTTTACAAATACCAGTAAGAACTTCATTTGAGGATGCATGCAATGTGATGTGGGCATTTAATGTAATTTTTTTGCGGTATATTCAAATTATTTTGAGCTTATCCGATATATGACAATAATAATTTTAGCTATTAACGTCACAATAAAAGTGCTCAGGGGTTGGAAATTCATTTTTTTGTATCTTGCTCCGCATGAGTACCTGATCAAAAACATATTCTAACGAATTTAGTACAAAACAAAGTTCCCGCGAGTAAATTTTTTTGTAAAATATAATTGAAGGCAGATACTTGTGAAAAGAAAGACAAAAATCAGAATTCCATTATAATCTCAACCCCAGCAATAATAATTTAATCGAAACACAGAACATATCAAATATAACATAGAACATAACAAAAATATGTAAGTAGAAGAAATTCTTTTGTTGAAACCAGTGTTTCGAAGTTTTTTATTAGTATTATTGAGTCAATACTCCAAGTTATTAGTTTTTTCAAATAGATTTTTGCATACGACTTCATCAAAAAAACATTTTTATGTCATTTATATTTTACCAAGTAACTTTAAAATTATAGGCCAGAACAAAAACTATCAAATCATAGCCCTAACGATGAACACAGCAAAATAACTATTCATAATATTGTCTCCCCTTGAATAAAATCAAACAATATCTAAATCACAAAGTTGACAATTGGTCTGCGTATGTCCCAAACTGAGCTTTCATATCAGCTGCCTTGACATTTCCTTACCCGGGATTAACAGGGAGAACTATTCTCTTCGGCCACTGGTTACGAGGTAAATTGTTGTCTACAATGAGGACAATAGTTCCGATTCGAACTCCTCTTGGCTCCGGGGCCAACCATTTTATTCGTCTTTTTAGGTTTGGCAAATATTCCACGATCCACCTTTTCCAAAAGAAATAATCTTAAAAATTGGGATATTTTCCAGTTTCTTTTAAATATCAAGAAACGTTCTGGAAAATTTTTGGGAGGACAAGCTGAACTAGATGTTCCCAATAGAAAATGGTTAGGGGTAAGCGCTTCATTTTCCGGAAATTCAATAGGAATGTTTACAAGTGGTCGACTATTCACAATATTCTCAGCTTCAGTGAGGCAAGACCATATCACTCTCTCTTTCAGTACCTATCTATTGCTTTGAGGGCTATTTCGACGGATTTTACCAATGGTTTCCAACTGCCATTTATGTGGGGTGCAGCAGGACAGCCAAATTCGAAAGATATAACACGAGTAGAAAATACTATGAGAATTTCATTTTGGTTGAGTTCCTTCTATGAAGTCTTCATTTTATTTTCAGCGCTATGAAAATTAATTGCACTGTCGTACACGATTTATTTGAGGCATCCTCTTATGCCCGCTAACCTAATTACCATAATGGCAGAATCGATACGAAGTATTACAGCCCCACCTAATTATACTGTAGTTTGGGGAGAAGATTTTGGAAATCACTCTGAAAAGGAGTATCAGAATGAGTTACAATCTAGACACATGATCATTCTTATGTACTTCACCCAAAAATATCAAAATTTAGGAAATTGTACTATAATGTATTCAAGTTACACATAATAAAACCAAATCGATTTGTCAATTTTATAGACCATCAATATTCAATGTGCCGTTGGAAAAAACTTTTCGACTAATTATTTACCAACTAGTCTTAGAAAAAACAAATGGAAACTGATGGATCAGTTACTCAAAAGTGATCAGTGGAAAAAGTATACCTATCAAACTCTTCATTGGTTTTTTTTGTATAATTATTTTTCTCGACAAAGTTTAATGGGAACATCTGAAAGACAATGAATATCATTTGAAGATAATATAAAGAGACATACGAATCTGTTTTTTACAGATTTCAGTCAGCCAGAAATGTTATATTTTATAATAAAATATAAGTAAATCTATGTTATAAGATACGTAATTTATTTGTCTATTTTCTAGATGATAATTAATTTTTATTATTATTATATATAATATTCAAATGAAAAACATTATCTTGGGCTTTTCAAATTCACCTGATCAAGTATTTGATAACAATAGTTGTATATGAGGTACCTACAGTTACAACAGTAATGTTTCTCCGTGAAATATACTTTAGAAATGAATGAAATGACATACATGCCATGCGAGACCCAAATGACGTTTCATCATTGATTTAATAAGCAAATTATAGAAAGTTTATATATTGATTCTATTGGTACATGCATCAATGCCTTTTTATAAAAAGGGCCGAACAGGCCTAAGTCGTACAAAGAAATTGGAAGTTCTTGTTCAGAAAGACGGATTGAGACACGCGATATTCAATACTGCAGGCGACAAATATATAGGCGAATGGCGAAAAAATAAAAAAAATGGTGAGTTTTGTCCGATATATAGAAGGTAATACATGAAAGAAAGGCACATTGAAATTAGTATTTATACATTATATTAGTTCGGCACCGTTAAATTTAATAACAGCAAGCAACCTAATAAAAACATCCAAAAATATTTCCTATTTCATTTCATACATTTTTAAATAGTTTGAATATTGACTGGTGAAAAATCCTGATATGTTACTCTCGACAACTCCGCTGTAATTTATACAGCAATGGAAGGATTTCCAATATTCTTCGAAGCGTTCATTATCAGCTCCCTTAAGATTCATCATCGCTTCCAATGTATTTTTAAAATACGAAAACTAATACGTTCTCCTTCTACTGCCAGGGTCGGCTTCGCAAAAATGATGCAAAATCTTTTCATCTTCTTTGCAGTTTTGGAAAAATTCCGTTTGCCTCGGGGGTGGTACAACTATACAGCATTTCTCCCTTTGAAATTGGACTACTGCTGGATGAACGAAAAGCATCTACATGACTATCATCTGTTAGGTATCTTCCATAACTGTCTGCCGGATATAATTCAATACAGACCAATACGAAGCGTAAAGCCTAGCATCACTATGGAAATAGCAAATGTAGAATTTGACTAGGTTACAATCAGCCCCGATTCTTCAATTTTTTTTAGGCGAGGTGAAAACTGAAAAACCCCGCCCAAGCCCACTTGTATTTATTTTTGCCTTTATCATCTATCATCTTTATGATTTCATCTATCAGATGTCTACTAATTGATAGACATTTGCACATAAACCTACAGATATATAGACATGAACGTGTAGGATATATATTTCATACTTAGCACAGGATAGTATTCAAAATAAAAATATGTTTAATGAAAAGAAAAATCAAATATATATTATTGCATATTGTGAACTGAAGTTACAATTTCCCTCTTGTTCAGCAATAATCGTTCTTGGCTTATAGAAGATCGCAAATAACTTTCAATTAGTTTTTGTATGCTAAAACTTCGCTTACAGCTTGCGGATGTAGTAAGAAGCGTAGAGTAAATTCACAGGACAATACAAATATTAGGAAAATCATCCTGCGAGTCATGTGCATGGATCTGTTGCAAGAGATAGAAACTGTTAGCCTTTTCTATATCACCATAGTATAAAAATGATCTTTATACTATTCTATCACCAAATAAAATAGGTGCTTGCTCTTAAAAAATGAAGGGTTCCTGGCAGAATTCAACGGTGCTTGAATCCCGCTCGTATTTTCGATTCAAATCCATACTTTTGCAGTGCTTCAATTGACATTTTCAAAATATTAGTACCTTTGAGAAAAGCAAAATTCAAATTCAGCATGGTAGCACAATCAAACCTCTTTAAAATTGCTGATATTATTCGCTCAAATAACATCATTATTTTTTCAGAAAATAGTTGAACCGGTTGTAGTATTTGTAATTCGTCTTCACACATCTCATTGAAATGTTTTTTTTACATTTTAGATTTCGTTCGTTTTGCAAAATAGACTCATAATCAGTTTTTTTAGCAACTTCTCCAGCCTCTTTTGTTTAATATTTTATGGGATTTTGTCTCATTTTTGCAATGTTTTGAGCAGACCATCCATTAGTGCGACGGAACGGGCAAGAGGAATATCTTACTGAATTTTTATATTCACTCGATTGATTTCGAGGAGAATATTCTCCCAAATAGGTAAATTAAGAACAAATTTACTTGGTTTCTGGAGCATGAGAAGTCTGCTTAACTTCTTCTATTTATGAACTACGCGCCTCGCGAATAATAATGTTCGTGCCTAGTGTAGGTCAAAGTTAGGTAAATGATGAGTTGTTCATTCGTCTGTGAAGTATGAATTTGGCCGCCCTCTGAACTTGCCTCCTGGGGCATAGGCCCCGACTTGCCTCCTCCTAGATCTGGGGCTGGTTAGAACGGCATATTTCTTATCTTTCTGCATCTATTTCCACGTACATTAAAAATTCACCAGAACTGATGATTAAGCGAGATCCAATTTTGCAGAATACTTCCCCAAAAATAGTTGTTTACTCGAATTTTCTTAATATTTTATACAAAAGCAAATATCATGCTTATGCACCGACTGCTTTTTAAAACAACTCGATGCTGATTTTGTCTTGCAACCATGGCATTTTACAGAAGTTGACCATTGAAATCCTGCGGATTTAAGGGAGTAATGATTATAATTAACCCCCGTTCCCCACAGCAACATACAGTACATTTCAAATAGGTATTATACTGGCTAGTCCAAACCATGATGATGTATATAAAAATTGGGTTTCTTGCATCAATAGTATCCAAATATCCGATTTTTTGTAGTTTGTTGTGCGGAAGTTTAGGGTTACGCAAAGTTTTTGAAATTACCAAGAAACTATGAGCTTTTGTTTCAGATTTTTATTCAACTCAACCTTGCCTGAATGTGAGATTTTCATTTTTGAATAACATTTTAACAACCTGGATATGAAGCTGAGTACTGTTTTACGTGGAAGTACAATTCATAAGGATCACGTTTCGAATAAAAAGTCTTGAAAAAACTACCAAAACAATCGAAAAAAAAATTTACAACGAAAATATAAAAAAAACACTCGAAAATTACAAAAAATTGGATAATATATATGGGACATATTTGGATGCCCCTTGATGCGAGGAAGTTAATTTTTTGACATCATGGTTTGGACCACACTGCATATACACGAACCTACCAAATTATTCTGCCTAAAAATTACCCCGAAATTTTGATCTAAATCCGCCCTTGGCGGCGTAAAAGAGTCCAGAGGGTTGTTCTGCTAATGTTGTAGACCTGCAAGAAGTCATTATTTGGATTATACCTATAGGATTTGTAGATACAACATGGTTATCATTTACGCTACAGCTGTAGCTTTTTAGCATAACTTTTCCTCAGGACTGGCCAGTTTTTTGGAGTCCCGGAAAAACATCGTCATTAAAATTATCAGGAGTTCTGACCATCTTTTTACTATGTACACATTCAAATAAGATATTTTTAAAGGAAAAGGAGTATTATATACAAAAAACTATGAAGAGATATATGAGGGCGATTTCAAAAATGACTTACCACACGGATATGGTGTTGCGGCTCAGAAGATCCCCAATTTAAATGTATACGAGATTAAATATCGAGGATTTTGGAAATATGGCAAACGAGATGCGACTGGTGTCAGGATTTTTGTGAACGGAGGATTTTTCATCGGAAACTGGAAAGATGGCTTGAGAGATGGTTATGGACAAATGTGGTATATAGATGGCTCCTACTTTGAGGGTCAATGGAGCAAGGGTCTCAGACATGGATTAGGTAAGCTTAACAAAAGTGTTACTTCGTTCATAGATATGGGAACTACTTTATTGCGAGATTTTTCACTGGATAATTTATAAAACCGCAACGCGTGTTTCGTTTCCTCAAAGCATTTTCATACTTTTCGCTATAACATAGCGGAACATGTTACGTTTTAGTAAACTGTCCAGTGAAAATCTCACAATGAAGTGTTACTTGAATAATTAATGGATTTTCATCAAGTATCGGCCAAATCCATCACTCGTGGTGCTATTATTCCCTAACCGAATAGCATCCCACCGATAGCTGTATCCTACGGTGACGCCATGTTGCTTCTTTGTGCATTGGATTATTTGTTTATATCGAAGAGGCGCAACTGAGACAAACGTGCGCACCTCTTCTCCGCCTGACGACCGTTTTTGGTGAATCGGTGGTTATGAATCTGCCTTGATCCAAATTCTAGAGCAGCAGAAGCAGAATCTGCATCAGGAGAAGAATTCTCTCTGGACAGCTACGCAAGAGCATAAGCTCCAACGATGATTTATCCAAATCAAAGGCGAAAAGCATGCATGTATCATCAGCTGCCTTTATATAGAAAGGTTGTTGCAGAATCGAGTTGGAAATCTTGCACTTTGAATATCCACCTGAACATGTATCGACTGTCAGTCGACTGTCGGTCTACCTGCAGTTGGGAATAGGCAGATTGTGGCCCCGGCGGTCAAAACCCTTGCAGCGTGTCACTACCTGAGGAGTAAGGAGAATGGTACCTCAGTGTAGTGATAGCTTCTT